>JAJQZP010000438.1:0-276767 GCA_025403435.1 Artocarpus heterophyllus
TGAAGATCAGAGCAAGATGGGAAAGGATAATGAAATAGAAGGAGGGAGAGGCTAGGCAAAGCTGGTCAAGAAGGAGAGAACTGGCTCTTTTAAGGCAACAAATATGAACCTTATGATACAATATACATCATTTTTTGGGGGTAAAAATGAAATAAAATATTTGGAATTTTTCAATATTACTATCTAGTTAGGAAAGTAACCTCATAGGGAATTTCATTGCACTGGTAGAATTATTCATATGACGAAACGTCGTTCAAATATATGACAAATAAGTTAAAAAAAGTCACGAAATTAAAAGTCGTTATATTTCGCAGACATTTGGCAACGTTCAGTTTTTCAAAAATCCGTCATTAAATGCGTCATATAAGACGAGCGTTTAGCAGGATTTGTCTTTTTAATGTTATAACAGTGCTTGCTATCTTTCCAAAATCATTTATTATGAAAATCTTGCACAGGTTACATCTAAAACATGTTGCCATCTTAGAGGCAAATGTCATTTTAACCTTTTTTCTTGTGTTACAGCACTGTGAATCTTATAATAATCTCACGCCAAATATGTTGTTTCACATCCTTGCTCATCGATTTCGGATTCCGATATTTGTCGGAACATACCCTGAAACTAGCTCTAATTTAGCTTCGTAACTTATTGCCTTTCTTTTTTATCAGTTGGCCTTTAACATCAAATATGCCCTCAATTTTTTCTCCCTTAGACCTCATCTTTGTAACGCGTTTCACTAACGTTGCTCTTTTGTCCCCGTTGTTATCGAACTTGAGTTTCTAGTTTTTTCTGGACATTCTTATTACCGAAAGAGGATGACGCATCATCTATATTTTTACCATATTGCTAATGCTACATTGTCCACAAGAAGTTAACAAAGTATCCCCTTGATAAAAAAAAAAGATTGTAAAATATGTTTGTGTAATTTTTTATTTATTTTGTGCTATTACGAAAAGAAAAAAAATTAATTGTGGTGCCAATTGTACATCGAAATTAATTTTCCTTCAATGTATTAGATGGCTTCGTTTTCTTCCCCTCTCTTAGCAACTTTTTTGAGGTGAAATATCAAATTTTACTTCTCTGAAGGGAGAAGAATCACTTGTGAGAATTATCTCATAATGGTGTTTATTTGGAACATATGCATTCAGCTTTAGACGGTCCGCTTAGCACCTTAATTACAAAAGTACATGCGATAAATTTAGCATTAAGCATTCCTCTTTTCTTTTCTTTTCTTTTTTTTTAAGGTTTTCTAAGCTTATGCATGAAAAATCAAAGTCTCAAATGTAAGGAAAAGGTAAACCATTATTCCTCATATATCGTGAGACTCAAACAATAGGTATGTTCTTTATTATTTATGGTGCTCAATGCCAGCGGTGTCTTAAAACCTTCAACTCCTTTTATTAAAGAAAAAAAATGATACATCAAAAGATTTAGGTTGCACCATGAAAATCTCCTTCATTAGAACGGTGACAAAATAAAAGTCTTGTAAGGCCACCTGTCTCCACTACTCATTAAAAAAATTAAATAAATTTCTCATATGTTTCATGACTTTTAAAATATGACCTCTAAGTTTTCCCATTCACTTGTATAAAAATTTAATAAAACATGTACATTTAAATCTTACTATTATCTTGTATCAATCTTTCTCAAATAAAAAAAAATATTCATGCTTTACATTTACATTTGTTATCTTGTATCAATCCTTGCCTCTTTTCTCCCATTTCTAAGTATTGGCACGCGCAAAAAAATACTCATGCTTTACATTTATCTTAATTAAGTGTTTCACTAAAATAAATTTTTGGATCTATTGTTGCATTGATGATGGGAAGAAAAATCTTTGTTGTCGGAAAAAAAAAATTATAAGCATTTAATAATTTTTTTAAAAAAAGTTAGGACGACTCGACTCTTGTATTTTCACCATCCAAGGAAAGAAATAGGGACATTTAACAGACACGCGTATGCGACACTGTAGGTTCTTCCATTCCTTATACAAGATCAAATATGAAGACAAGAGTGATCTCCAAAGTCAAGAATAAAAGCACAATTAGGTCATAGAAGATTCTTTGAACTCGTGCGTGTTACACGTGTTCTTTCCATAAAAACAATTCTTCTTTTCTTCCCATAGTAATATTTGGGTTAAACTTGTTTATGAAAAAATTAATTAGTCGCATAGTTAGGAGAAAGCAACACACTCCTTGTTTATTCAGTTCTTTTCCTTTGGCCTTTACGTACGGAAGTTGGGAATATTTCCGCTTTCTTGACATGCTTCCTTATTAGTAATTTATTAAACTTGTGCATGACAACATTAATTAAACTACTAAATTGCGAAGACCTGGAAAGAGGGTGTAAAAGAAAGGGATAACTAAAACATTTCTTTATCCAGCTCTTCTGAATTTATATAAAGACCATAGAGTCAGCCAAGTTGAGGATAAAACAAGCACGGATTTTGGCTATAGTAAAGCTTATTATTCAGATTATTTATCAGTTTAAAAATTTATTGTGTTTAGAGCAATTTTATAAAATTCATATCAATAATGTTAGTGAATTTATTGTATCTTGGAGGGAATTTGTGAGAAAATGTCACGCCCCGGAGTACGGGAGGTGACGTGGCGGAATATTTAGATTAATTAAAAGCGAATTTAATTAAAAATCGGGGGTTTGAGAACCCAATTAAGCAAGAAATAAAGAAGATTTTTCCACCACATTTTTATAAAGGAATTTAAAATCATTAATCAAATAACAATAATTGAATAAAAACCGCGAATATGGGTTCCACAACCCACAACTTGTGCACACACATGGATCTGACAATATCACAAATACAATTACAGTCCAAGTACAAATAAAGTTGAGCCTTACATGCCTTGATTAATAATACTGAATATAAATAAATTCTCCTAGTGCTCCTGAGTCCGGTCTGAAGAATCTCCTCCAAACCTATATGGAAAACCACCTAGAAGGGGGGGGAAATTTAAAACAATAAAACGTGAGCGAAAGGCTCAGTAGGACTAGGTTTTATAAAATAATTCGATGCAAAGAAACAAAACATTATCAGGAGTATACAGAAATAAAACGTTAGATAAATAAATAAATAAATTGAGTAGAACCGTTCTGACACAGAACAGTCTACTCGTCAAATCAAAACACCAATTTACTTTTACCTAGGCAAACCATGATATCACCACCGTAGTGGCCCAGCTGGGTTTCGGGACCTGCCCCCAAGGTCGATCACGACCCGATCTCTGATATGGCATCATGCCTTAGTGTTCATTATCATTATCATTCAAAACCCAATTACCGAGTGTTGTCAATTACATTCATTATGAAATTCATTTCATGTCACGGTATATAAAAATATAACCGATAAAATCATTTTCAAACAACCGTTGAAAACATTTTGATAGAAATCCTTTTCAAAGCCAAATCATTTCAAAACCAGGCTACCAAAGAAATAGGATAGAAGTCCTACCTCAGTACTCGTGCTGGTACCCCACACCGTAATCCCGGTCCGCTATACGTTAGCTCCACGGAACCACGAACAATCCTAGATACCAACTAAGTCAATCAATATCTAGTTCGAAACATTCTAAATTACTAAATCATTTCATGATGTCCTAGTGTGCCATTTGTATCATTAAAATCATCCTATAAGGTTGGGATTTAAATTAGGGTTCAAAACAGTGAAATCGGGTAAAAATCACAAAATTTTCCATGCCTCGGTCGGCCTGCCGGACGCCCTGCTTCGGCCTGCCGAACTGTACAGTTCGGCCTGCCGGAAACGAGGTTCGGCCTGCCGAACATTTCCCCAGATTCGGCCTGCCGATCGGAAGAACACCGGCCTGCCGATCATCACTCCGGCCTGCCGAACATGAACTTCGGCCTGCCGAACTGGGAAAATCCAGAAATCCCAGCCACGGGTTTCTCGATCCCCAAAATCCAAATCTGAATTCCAACCTGTTTTTCTCAAATCCCAGGCATGAAAAACAACTATAGTTGATAGAAAAACATTCTAAAACATATTTGGAATCATTTAAACAACATTTGAACTCGAAATCCTCAAAAATCCGAAAATGAGAAAAAGAGGAGAAAAATGAAAATCTTGAATCCAATCCGTTTTTCTTCAATCTAGGTTTAGATTCTAGTTGTTCTAAGCTCATTTAACACCAATCCACGGTTTTCTAAGCTAAAACAAACTTAGATTTCAAAAACACACAAAATCGAAAATTTTGAAAAAGTTTAGAAATTTCGAATCTAACCTCGAATCGAAGCTTCAATCCGCGTTCTCGGTCGCCGAATCACGTCCCCGAGCTTCCTCCTTGCTGTTCCGAAGCTTGGATTCGAATGAAAACCAAAATTTTTAGAGAGATTGAGAGAGAGAGAGGGGCTGCCGAGTGAGAGAGAGGGAAGAGAGAGAGAGAGCCCGTGAGAATGAAGAGGGAGAGAGAGAAGAGAGAAATAAATAGAGAAAATCGGTGGGCGGTTTTACTGTGCGAAAACCATGTGCCGCCCACGGTTTTGTAAAACAGAGTATTTTTAACATTTTACAAATTGTTGTGTTTTAAAACTCAAAACATCATTTTAAAACAAATGAGAAATCATTTGAATACATCAGTTTAACAAAACAACCAAAATTCAAAATCCAACCAAATAATCCAATTAAAGTTAAAACTTTAATTATGGCACACTAATTCACCATTTACATTACATTAATGTTAAATAAATTTCGGGACGTTACAGCTCTCCACCCCTAAAAGAAATTTCGTCCTCGAAATTCACAACTCATTTCAAAAGCAAAACAAATGCGGATACAATTCCCGCATATTCGATTCTAGTTCCCAAGTGGCTTCATCAACACCGTGATGCTGCCACACGACCTTTACCAACGGTATTTCACGACGACGCAAGCTAATCACTTTCCGGTCGATAATCTGAATCGGCACTTCTTCGTACGTCGTATCCTCCTGAACCTGCACATCGCGAAACGAAACTATCTTATCCTGCTCAGGTGGACACTTCCTAAGCATCGACACATGAAACACATCATGCACATGAGAAAATTCGGGCGGAAGATCAAGCCGATAAGCGACCACGCCAACACGCTGAGTGACCTCGAACGGCCCAATATACCTCGGCGCGAGCTTCCCACTCACCCCGAACCGCATAGTTCCCTTACGAGGTGACACCCTCAAGAGAACAAAATCTCCAACCGCGAACTCTAAGGGTCTACGTCTCCTATCCGCGTAGCTCTTCTGCCGACTCTGAGCTGCCCTCAACCGATCTCGAATCACCGCGACTTTCTCGTTGCTATCACGAATCTCTTCCGGCCCAAGAATAACTCTATCTTCCGGTTCGGCCCAACACACAGGTGACCGACACGGTCGCCCATACAACGCCTCAAATGGTGCCATACCGATACTCGCCTGATAACTGTTGTTGTACGCGAACTCCGCCAAATGCAAATGTTGCTTCCAATTCCCGCCGAAGTCCAACGCACAAGCACGCAACATATCCTCGAGAACCTGAATAACCCGCTCAGACTGCCCATCAGTCTGAGGATGAAACGCCGTACTGAAGTTCAAATCCGTACCCAAAGCCTCCTGAAAACTCCTCCAGTACTTAGCATTAAACCTGGTATCTCGATCAGAGGTGATGGACAAAGGAACTCCATGCAACCTCACAATGTTCTGCATATACAGCTCCCCGAGAGTCTTCCTGGAACACGTCGACCTAAACGGAATGAAATGCGCCGATTTCGTCAACCTGTCGACCACAACCCAAACTGCATCATGCCGCTGCTCCGTCCTCGGCAAACCTGTGAGAAAATCCATCGTCACATGCTCCCATTTCCACCCTGGAATAGGAAGCGGCTGAAGCTGACCTGCAGGCTTCTGATGCTCAGCTTTCACCTGAAGACACGTCAAACACTTGGCCACGTACTCGCGAACATCTTTCTTCATGCCTCTCCACCAATAGTGCCTCTTCAAATCACGATACATCTTGGTGCTCCCCGGATGAATAGCAAACTGAGACCTATGAGCTTCATCTAGAACGGCTTTCGTCACTTCGGCGATAACTGGAACTGCAAGACGCTCCCGGAAGTACAACGATCCATCTGCATGCACGCTCCATTCTTCAAACTGCTCCCCGTTCTAAATCCGCGACCAAATTCCCTGCAAATGTCGATCCTGCCACTGACCTTGCTTCACCATCCGAACAAGAGCTGGAGTCGCTTTCACGTGATATAACGAAACTCGATCACCGTCTTCATGATACTGTAGCCGATACTCACTCACTGTCGCATCCCTGCTCCAGTCCTCAAAAATCAAACAAGCGAGAATCCCTGAAGACTTCCTGCTAAGCGCGTCTGCGACCACATTAGCTTTCCCGGGATGATACTGCAACGTGAAATCATAATCCTCCATGTACTCTACCCATCTGCGCTGCCTCAGATTGAGATCCCTCTGAGTGAACAAATACCTCAAACTCTTGTGATCGGAGAAGACCTGAAACGACACTCCATACAAGTAACACCTCCAAATCTTCAGCGCGTAGATCACCGCTGCAAGCTCTAAATCATGAGTAGGATAATTCCGCTCGTGAGGTCGTAGCTATCTCGATCCGTACGCAACCACACGTCCATGCTGCATCAACACGCATCCAAGTCCACGCCCTGAAGCATCCGCATAAACCTCATACGGCTCGTCACTGCTCGGAATAATCAACACTGGAGCTGAAGTCAATCGGTTCTTCAATTCCTGAAAAGCAGACTCACAGTCTTCATCCCACTCAAACCTGACGTTTTTCTTGGTCAACCTCGTCAACGGAGCTGCAATCTTCGAAAAGTCCTTTACAAATTTCCTGTAATAACCAGCAAGACCTAAGAAGCTGCGAATCTCCGCTACATTCCTTGGTCGTTCCCACTCCAATATAGCTTCAATCTTGGACGGATCCACTGAAATACCATGCCCCGAGATGATATGACCCAGAAATTTGACCTCGGTCAACCAGAACTCACATTTTTCCCTCTTAGCATACAACTGGTGCTCCCGCAAAGTCTGAAGCACGATCTGAAGATGCTGCTCATGCTCCTCCCATGTCTTAGAATACACAAGAATATCATCGATGAACACGATCACAAACTGATCCAGATACGGCCTAAAAATCCTGTTCATCAAATCCATAAAAGCTGCTGGAGCATTCGTCAACCCGAAAGACATAACAAGAAACTCGAAGTGCCCATACCGAGTCCTAAAAGCTGTCTTGGGAATATCCTCTTCCTTGATTCTGAGCTGATGATAACCTGACCGCAAATCAATCTTCGAGAAGTATCGCGAACCTCCCAACTGATCAAATAGCTCATCAATCCTAGGCAAAGGATACTTGTTCTTCACCGTAACACGATTCAGCTGCCGATAATCCACACATAACCTGAGAGTCCCATCGTGCTTCTTAGCGAACAAAACTGGTGCTCCCCACGGAGATGTGCTATTCCGAATATATCCTTTATCAGCAAGCTCCTGAAGTTGCTTCCTCAATTCCTTCATTTCTGCCGGCGCCATCCGATAAGGTGCCATAGAAATCGGTGATGTCCCTGGAAACAACTCGACACCAAACTCAATCTCCCGATGCGGTGGTAACCCTGATAACTCGTCGGGGAAAACATCCTCGAACTCATCAACCACCGGAATCGCTACACCACTACTCGAAACATAGGGCTCGCAATCTAGATTGGCAAGAAAAGCAAAACAATCTAGATTCCTTCGCCCTCCTAGACATGACTTCATGAGACGCTCACTCATTAGCCAATCACCACCACCCTGGTAAGTGATTACCGTCCCCCTATCAGACACTAGGGTCACTTTTCTAAGTTGGCAGTCCACAACTGCACTATACCTGGACAACCAGTCCATTCCTAGAATCACATCATAGGAACTCATGGGGAGTATAATCAAATCACTTTTCAAAATCTCATCCCCAATCTTTATTTTACAAGATTTACACACACAATTTACACACACCCGCCCCAAGGGAGAAGTTATAACTAGGGGTTCATTAAACTCTTCTATTTCTAATCCCAAGGCATGTACAAAAGAACTCGAAATGAGAGAATGAGAGGCACCGGTATCAAATAGAACGCGTGCTAGAGATCTGGAAACCAAGATCATACCATCAACAACTGCGTTACCAATCTGAGAATCTGACCCTCCAGATGCCATTGCATGAACCTGCACTGGCGCTTTTCCTTTTCCTCTACCGACATTGCTGGGTCCTGCATTACTCGGCCGATGCTGCTGAGATGGAGACAACTGCACACTACCTGCACTCGGAGCTCTATACTGAGGAACACTGCGCTGGAAATACTGCTGCTGCTGTCCCCGTGCCGGATATGTGAATTGCTGAGGAGAAAACTGCGGATACTGCAACTGCGGGTACTGCGGAGGCGGAGGTAGGGTCTGAGGCTGAGGCTGAGATGAACGACTGGCATCCTCCCCGGTCTGCGATCCAAGACGAGCACTCCTGATCGGGCAATTCCTCTTGATGTGTCCGGGCTGCTGACAGAAATGACAATGGAAGCTGTAGGGATTGCTGCGCCCGCTGCCAGACGAACTGCTGCTACCACTGGTCGCACCGCCTTGCTTGCCTTTCCCCGGAGCTGGACGACTACTGATGCTCTTCCTGCCACTCCTCTGCGGTCCTCCTGAAGCCTTGGCTCGATCTTCACAATACTGCACGTAATCATTCTCCACGGAGATCGCCGACGACACAAGCTCTCCGAAACTCCTAAGCCGTAGAGCAACCAACTGCCGCCGAATAGGAGCCTTGAGTCCCTCCTGAAACTTGATGCATTTCTCGCGCTCCGATGCCACAGCTGATGGAGCAAACCTAGCCAACTCGTTAAACCTTGCCTCATACTCCCGAACTGAAAGATCACCCTGCTGCAATCTATAAAACTCAGCTGCTTTCTGGTCTCTATATCCCTGCGGAAAATACCGATCATAGAACAGCTCCTCGAACTTGTCCCAACTGATATTGCCACCGCGCTCCAGACGCTTAGTTTGTTTCCACCAGGTGTTAGCGCCACCCTCGAGCTTATACGCCGCAAACTCTACACGATACTCCTCAGGCACACCAAGGGTATCAAGATGCTTCAAAATCGAATCCAACCAATACTCTGCTAACTGCGGATCCCCATTGCCATCAAAAGTCGGAATAGACGCCCGCCGAAATTCCTTAAAGAAGGCATGCCGACTACCAACACTGGAGTCTTCCGGTCTAGCCCTGGCTGCCATCTGCCGGAAAGCTGCCATCATAGACCTCATCAGGCCCTCATCATTTCCGAACTCCGCGTCAGCTGTCGAATGACGTCTAGGTGCCATTCTCTCACTTCTGAAAACAAAATTTGGACTGTCAGAGGTATTTCATTGTCAAACCTATGTGTGCACAATTCCCAAGGTTCATAACCTTGAGCTCTGATACCATTCTGTCACGCCCCGGAGTACGGGAGGTGACGTGGCGGAATATTTAGATTAATTAAAAGCGAATTTAATTAAAAATCGGGGGTTTGAGAACCCAATTAAGCAAGAAATAAAGAAGATTTTTCCACCACATTTTTATAAAGGAATTTAAAATCATTAATCAAATAACAATAATTGAATAAAAACCGCGAATATGGGTTCCACAACCCACAACTTGTGCACACACATGGATCTGACAATATCACAAATACAATTACAGTCCAAGTACAAATAAAGTTGAGTCTTACATGCCTTGATTAATAATACCGAATATAAATAAATTCTCCTAGTGCTCCTGAGTCCGGTCTGAAGAATCTCCTCCAAACCTATATGGAAAACCACCTAGAAGGGGGGGGAAATTTAAAACAATAAAACGTGAGCGAAAGGCTCAGTAGGACTAGGTTTTATAAAATAATTCGATGCAAAGAAACAAAACATTATCAGGAGTATACAGAAATAAAACGTTAGATAAATAAATAAATAAATTGAGTAGAACCGTTCTGACACAGAACAGTCTACTCGTCAAATCAAAACACCAATTTACTTTTACCTAGGCAAACCATGATATCACCACCGTAGTGGCCCAGCTGGGTTTCGGGACCTGCCCCCAAGGTCGATCACGACCCGATCTCTGATATGGCATCATGCCTTAGTGTTCATTATCATTATCATTCAAAACCCAATTACCGAGTGTTGTCAATTACATTCATTATGAAATTCATTTCATGTCACGGTATATAAAAATATAACCGATAAAATCATTTTCAAACAACCGTTGAAAACATTTTGATAGAAATCCTTTTCAAAGCCAAATCATTTCAAAACCAGGCTACCAAAGAAATAGGATAGAAGTCCTACCTCAGTACTCGTGCTGGTACCCCACACCGTAATCCCGGTCCGCTATACGTTAGCTCCACGGAACCACGAACAATCCTAGATACCAACTAAGTCAATCAATATCTAGTTCGAAACATTCTAAATTACTAAATCATTTCATGATGTCCTAGTGTGCCATTTGTATCATTAAAATCATCCTATAAGGTTGGGATTTAAATTAGGGTTCAAAACAGTGAAATCGGGTAAAAATCACAAAATTTTCCATGCCTCGGTCGGCCTGCCGGACGCCCTGCTTCGGCCTGCCGAACTGTACAGTTCGGCCTGCCGGAAACGAGGTTCGGCCTGCCGAACATTTCCCCAGATTCGGCCTGCCGATCGGAAGAACACCGGCCTGCCGATCATCACTCCGGCCTGCCGAACATGAACTTCGGCCTGCCGAACTGGGAAAATCCAGAAATCCCAGCCACGGGTTTCTCGATCCCCAAAATCCAAATCTGAATTCCAACCTGTTTTTCTCAAATCCCAGGCATGAAAAACAACTATAGTTGATAGAAAAACATTCTAAAACATATTTGGAATCATTTAAACAACATTTGAACTCGAAATCCTCAAAAATCCGAAAATGAGAAAAAGAGGAGAAAAATGAAAATCTTGAATCCAATCCGTTTTTCTTCAATCTAGGTTTAGATTCTAGTTGTTCTAAGCTCATTTAACACCAATCCACGGTTTTCTAAGCTAAAACAAACTTAGATTTCAAAAACACACAAAATCGAAAATTTTGAAAAAGTTTAGAAATTTCGAATCTAACCTCGAATCGAAGCTTCAATCCGCGTTCTCGGTCGCCGAATCACGTCCCCGAGCTTCCTCCTTGCTGTTCCGAAGCTTGGATTCGAATGAAAACCAAAATTTTTAGAGAGATTGAGAGAGAGAGAGGGGCTGCCGAGTGAGAGAGAGGGAAGAGAGAGAGAGAGCCCGTGAGAATGAAGAGGGAGAGAGAGAAGAGAGAAATAAATAGAGAAAATCGGTGGGCGGTTTTACTGTGCGAAAACCATGTGCCGCCCACGGTTTTGTAAAACAGAGTATTTTTAACATTTTACAAATTGTTGTGTTTTAAAACTCAAAACATCATTTTAAAACAAATGAGAAATCATTTGAATACATCAGTTTAACAAAACAACCAAAATTCAAAATCCAACCAAATAATCCAATTAAAGTTAAAACTTTAATTATGGCACACTAATTCACCATTTACATTACATTAATGTTAAATAAATTTCGGGACGTTACAGAAAACCCTCTCATCAAGATTTTTTCAAGTATTGAGGGCATATTATTCTTTAAGAAAAGTAATTCCTATTCCTCACACCTAAAATTAACAATTTAGTTGTTCCATACTAATGTAAATGAAAACATAATAGTGATCAATATTGCCCGCTCGCTTTCAGCAGCAATGTGTATGGAAGAACAACCAGAAAGATTTTCATGCATTGAATTTTTTGGCATTCAGTAATTAAAAGGTTTGGTAATTTCTCTAGTGGGCCGGAATAAAAAAAATCCTACCAATAGAACTCCATTTTTAGTAGCCAAATTAAAATGTAATTTTGACCATACCTAATAGTCAAAAATGTGTTCTACCGATATACATAAAAAAAGACCAAATTTCTTTTTTCTTGTTCTGTGAGTTCTTAATTGTTCATTGATGAGTTGGGGTTTTACCAATTATTTGATTTTTTTTACCTCATCTTTTGTTAGTTTTTAGAGTTTTATTGGCCCCTTTGGTAGTGTTTTTATTTTGTTTTTGAAAAAATCAAAAAATGAGAATGTTTTGAAAAATGTGTAAGTTGGTAAGTTTTTAAAAACAATAACATTTTTAATACAAAATTATTAATATAAACAAATATTTTTTTGCCCAATTGTCCCCCACCCTCCATTTCGCTAGCTTCCCTTCCTCACACAACCCTTGATGGCCACCATCCGTTGCCTTAGCCCCCGCCTTCTCTCCCTCACGATCTCTCTTTATCTGTTTGGAGGAGCATGATGGAGACGACGGCGTGGGTTGCTGGGTTTGGTGCCCCTATTATCGATTGCCCTAGCCCCAACCTTCTCTCTTGCGATCTCTATCTGTCTCTCAATTTAGAGGAGCACGGCAAAGGCAGAGGCAACAGCATGGCTTACTGGGTTCGTCACCCTATCATCAACTGCCCCAGCCCTGACCGTAACGCCCGATGTTTTCTTCTATGGACACTTATGTTAATTTAACGTCAGAATGTGATATTTTAGTATTATTATTATTTATTATAAGTAAATTAAATTTTTATTTAGGAATGTCGCAGGTGATGGCCTCATAGGATCGATGTGCTCGGATGTTCATGTCAAAAGTGATGACAAGCTTAAAAATATTTATTATTTTTTATTTTTTTAGAGTTTCAACTTGCTTTAAATTTATAATCTTTATAATGTTCTAGGGTTATGTATGCCTACAGTTATATTCTTGATGATGACATGAATTTTATTGCATATTTTTTTTTTATTTTTGTAACATTTATGATGTCATGATAATTACATATGCAGCATTTTTTTTATTATGGCGTTAAGAAGTTAGATAATATAAAATGTCCAAGAGAATAATGTGAAATTTAGGTTTAATATTTATTATTTGCAAAATTTATTTTACAATATTTACACATTTTTACAGCTTTTTTATTTTTAGAATTTTGTTATGGAACTTCAATGACAAGAAATGTAGTTAACATTAAAATGGAATTTCAACAACAAGTGCAATAAATTTTAAATAACTTTAACAATAACAACAAATAAATAGAGAATTAACAATAATTATAACAAGGCTAAGATTCAAAGGCTCCATTCTGGCAATCAACTTAAATAAATTTTTTTCTAATTATTTAATAATTGGTTGAAAATATATTATGCCAGTTTATGTTGACAATAAATCAATCATTATCAGGCATTTACTGTGTCATTTTATGTCTATAATACAACAAAAATTCAACTAAATAGACAAGTTGAATTCCAACATTACTTAACTAAAATAACAACCAAAATAATAAGTTAAGCATCTACCGAGCCATTCTCTGTCTATGGCTAATCAATGCTCTCATAAGCATTATTTGTACTAGTCAATGTCTTCGAAAAGTCAAAACCAGAATTTAGCAGTGTTTCAGTTAAAAAAATTCTAAAATTCTAAGTTTTCTAGAAAATATTTTGACATTATAACTGTTTAAAAAACTAAAAAAAACTAAAAATATTTAGAGTGATTTTGCCATAGTTTCTCCTTCTCGCCAAAGCTAAAAAGAAAATTTAAAAGAACATACTTAAAATAAAATACTAGAAATATTATTGAGCATAATTTTTACAACATAATCTGAGAGATATTTTACAAAAACTTAGACTAAAAATTGAACATAAAAACTAAACTCAAAACTATAAAAACATTAAACAGTGAACAGTATTTTTTTATACTGGGGAGGGGTGAAGATGCACGGGTTCCCCCATTTTTCAAAGCTCAAATTGCACTAAAATTATGTCGACTTAAATAATACACAAGAATAATGTGCGCTAATAGAACTCTAGGAGACTATAAATTAGAAGAAGCAACAATACGAAGCTGCAGCGAGGAGTGAAGATTGAGGCTGAAAAATTCATTACGACATTTAGCACGACGTTTTATGTTAACATGGATACATAGATAAAGCTCCAATCTTTCCCCCATTTTCTTATTTGTTTTTCTTCCATCAAGGATTTTGGAAATGCACAACTTCGGGCCACGTCCTAAAGTTTGGACAATTACATATATTTATGAGTACAAACTAGTAGAAAAGTCACATTATTCTGGATGTCGACATTCAACGACGCTTCTTAGTGCTCCACCACACGTTTCTGTGATTTCACAAATATCAAAACATGAAAAGACAAAACGTGTGTGGACTTGCGCTTGACTTATCTTTAAAGTCTTTCCGTCTTATCCAAACAAAAAGAAGAGGAAGAAGTTATATATATATATATATATATATATATATATATATGTGTGTGTGTGTATATATATATATATATCTATATATAGGGACTCACTTGAGTCCGCCCAGATGAATTTGGACCGTTCAGATTACATTTGAGGGCTATGATTAAGTGTAAGGGCAAGTGAAATGAAGCGCACCGTTTACTTTTAACAACCTGTTAATCAATGGATTAATTCTAAAATGATGTGTGATCCTTCCTAAATTAAAATATTGTTGACATGCTTGACTTTCGAAGTCAAACACGAGGGGATTAAAGTCCTTGACGTCTTCACCTTCCATATTTGTGCTCATCGTACTGTATTTCATTAAATGCTCATGAACAAATGTTGTATTTATTACTTCTGACGTGATTTCATAAAGTGTGCATATTTAATGTTTGCTTTTGCATTCAACTTGTATAAAGAGTAAGTGCCAGAAATATCAGCGTTCAACGCGGAGAGGCCTTGGACAAATCTTCGTGTAAGTTATGGCCAACGCCAATTACGGAAAAGACCTTCATCTTATATACTCAAACAAAAGCCTCCAGTGCATCTAGGACTAGAAGCCGGCCGGTTGTAGCCTTTTATTCACCTTGGAACACGACAAAAAGAAGCCAGCCGTCTTCACATCTTTGGTGTGCTAAAGCGAACTTTCATTCGTCTGGGAGAATTCACTTGTCATAGCATTGTGAGCACTTGTTTTGGAGAATTCTAAACCATTCAATAAATTAGTAATAGTTTGTTAATTATAACAATTCAAGATAATATTAAATAATACTGAAGCAGTAGATGGAATGCAAACTGGCATTCCAGACATTGCGAGGAATACTAATCATCCTATTTAACAAAATGCTTACTACATGAAACTGAGTAAAAAGTTTGAAAAATATTTATCTCATGAAAACAAGCGGGGATATTATCGTCACCAAAAAATGGAAGTGGAATTATTTTAATGTGCCTCTTATCAATACACAAGCAGGGATATTCTTCGTTACTTGTACTTAAAGGTTTCAATTGCTACAATATAAAGCTCTCATATATTAATTAAAATAAAAGTTTATTACAATATAAAACTCTCTCATACTATAATTTTTAAGTTTCAACTACAAGTTTCAACGTTGTTTTTAAACACACTCGTAGTCAATTTGAACCCAACCCATGACATGATTTTTTTTTTGAAAACCGTATCACAAACTTGATATTGACATGGCTATTTTATAGATTAAAATGACATGACTCGAAATTGATACATAACACAAAATTGATACGTAAATCCAAAATTGACACAAAATTTTATACTTTTGTCGAATTTTTTTTACCTATTATGAAGAACTAAAATATTATAGCTTTGCTAAAGCATACAATTATGAGAAAATCATAAGATCACAAGTTCTTAACAAACTCTAAAATATATGACGTAAAATATTTTACAGTTCAACCATAAATTGACTCATTTTGTTCATGTAAATTTCAAGTCAACTTGAATTTTATCTCTTTTTCTTCAATCCTAACCCATCAAAATTATGTCATTTTCAAATCATATAACCCATATTGTAGGCCCTACTAATAAGCTACTTCATAGTTGATTTTAGCTGATAACAATTTTTTTTTTCTTTGCCTTTGTTTCACTTAATTTCATGAATGTATGATATATGCTACCTCTCTTGTTCACTTATGCCTGGTAAAAAACGATCGAACAACTGGTGCGTCCCTTACTTTTTGTATTATACCAAATTTTCAATTAATTTGGACTTGCTTTTTCCTTTTTCTCTGTTAAATAAATTACCTTAGTTTAGTTTCGATAGAATTTCTCAACAGATTTGGACTAATAATTTCCGACAATTATAATAAAAAAAGAATAAAGGAATCAAGTAACGCATTTATGGCTACTAAAACAAAGAGGTTACGTCAAATTGACATCCCCGCTACGTTAATTGGCTAAAAGTTACAAGGTCGTTTCCAGGAAAACAGCAGTATAAATCATGTCATATAATGACCATTGTCATTCAGCCTATTTACAAAAAAAGCCCAATAAATTTCCTCCCACTTGCAGCAACCGGTTGCAATAGGTAAACCAAACAATTAGCTTAGGCACTTGGGTTACTTAGAACCAAAACTAAGCAAGAATTAGATCTAAACAAGGGCCACCTAAGAGCTGCTCCCTCCAGCCGGCTGGAGGGAAGCATAGTCCTAAAAAATTAATCCGATCCATAAAATAGCACCTATATGGGTAAGAAAAAAAAACGCATATTTTACTATGAAAGGCTTTCGGAATTGTATTATCTAAAAGTTAAGATTAAGCGGCCTTTGTTCAGTGACAACCCCCTAAAATAGGGTTCTGTTAATACCCAATTGAGAAATCTTTAAAATTAAGAGCACAAGTTTTAAGTACATTACAGGTCTTTTGTTCAAGATCTCTCCAATAGCACAACATGGTGAAGTCACAAAAGACAACGAGAAACTTGTACAACAGAAGTGGGCCATTTATTTGGAACAGGTGTCCGGCCGTTCGCTGTGATAAGTAATTAATCTATCCCTTCGGGTCATGGTCACGTGGACTATGCTCTGAAAGGGTCCCAAAACTCGTCACAACTCAGAGTAATACAATGGGAACTTCGTCTTCAGAGTAACACTCAAGATGAAGCTCATTATCTGTTTTTCATTGGAGAATTATCTTACATGAGCAATCTTATTCAACTTTATGATATTATAACTTTGCTACATATAAAACAGTAGACTTAATTCAAAAAATATATTATATATTAGACTGAGAGCAGTAATTTATAAATAATAAGGTTTAAACCTTATGGGATAGAAAGATTTTTTATGTTGTAGAGTAACAATTAAAACTCGATGAACATGTAATTTAAACTTTTTATAAATTATTCTTGCTCATAGTGTTTAATATTGCTTAACTAAAGATATCAAACAAAGGGAAAAATTTTGCATGTCTATGTCAATGGTCAATGCTTATCCTTGTGGAAAATAGCAAAAAGAACCAAATGGTCCATCTCCTAAATGGGGTTCTTAAATAATAGCTGTGGATGGAGAAAAGTCACCTAAGGAAAACTGAATACTGAATACTAGTAGTTTTTAATTTATGTAGTATTGGTAAAAATTGCTGGCCTTTTTGTAATGCTATTTTCTCTTCCCAATCATATCTCAATCAAATCAACCTATGCATCCTATTGAAAATGAGATTCCACCTGTTTTGGCTTAAGTATCTTTCGCGTTCATTTTTCAAAGGTAATCAAATAATACACAAGAATTACGTGCTCTAATAGAACTCTGATAAAATATAAATTGGGAGAAGCAACAATACGGTACGAAGCTACCAGGAGTGAAGATTCAGGCAGAAAATTTTATTACGACATTTGACAAGGCGTTTTATGTGGACTTTGATATATAGATTAAGCTCCTATTTTTTTCCCCATTTTCTTATTTGTTTCCACCTATCGATGAGTTTGGAAATGCATAACCTCGGGCAACGTCTTAAAGTTTTGACAATTACATATAACCATGAGTACTAAATTAGAAAAGTTACATCAATAATGGATGTCGACATTCAAGTACTCTTCTCTCTGAGTTTATAAATATCAAAACGTGAAACACAAACCCCGTGTTGACTTGGGCTTGACTTTTCTTTATACTCTTTCCTTCTTGTCCAAAGAAAAAGAAAAAGTAGAGGAAGAAGTTATATATGCATAAGCCTCACTTCTAGCGTACGTAACTATAATATAAAACTCTTATATATCATAATATAAAACAAAGTATATTAATTTCTAAATACACAAGATTTGAAAGGCGTTTTATGTAGACTTTATTATATATATATATATAGCAACTATCTTTCGTCATTTCATATTTGTTTTTCTCCTATCGAGGATTTTGGGATGCACAACTTCGGACAACATCCTAAAGTTTGGGACAATTAAACATGCACGTTTGCAACCTAGTAGAAATTAGTAACAATAATAATAGATGTCGACATTCGACTACGCTTTTTAGTGCTCAACAGCTCGTTTCTCTGATTTTGTACTTATCAAAACGTGAAACACAAACCGTGTGTTGACTTAGGCTTGGCTTATCTTTACAGTCTTTCCTTCCTGTCCGCAGAAAAAGAAGAGGAAAAAGTTATATATGCATGATGCTCACTTATAGGATGGATGCCTATAAAAAACTAGCACAAATATTTCCATTTATTGAGCTGTTGGTATTTAGTAATTAAAGTACTTGATTGCTCGGCCCGTTCAAGATGGAACAGAGATTGGAGGTCGCTGCCCGAGAAGGGAATATCGACGCCTTGTATTCTCTGTTGAAGGAAGATGCATATCTTTTGGAGCGCATAGAGGGGGTACCTTTCATTGATACTCCTTTGCATATAGCTGCTTCTGCAGGGCAAGTCCGTTTTGCCATGGAGATCATGAGGCTAAAGCCATCTTTCGCGAGGAAGTTGAACCAAAACGGGCATAGCCCTATTCATCATGCTTTGCAAAATAAGCAAACAAATTTGGTACTTTGTCTTCTAGACATCGACAGAGATCTCGTCCGCGTCCAAGGAAGAGAGGGTAAAACTGCTCTGCATTTCGCGGCTGAGTGTGGCATGGTTGATCTTTTGGCTGTGTTTCTATCCGTTTGCCCCGAATCCATTCGTGATTTGACGATTCGAAAAGAAACTGCACTGCATGTTGCTGTTAAAAGCGATAAGTTGGAAGCACTCAAAGTCCTCCTGGAGTGGCTTGAGCATGTTGGCAAGAACGGGGTCCTCCAGTGGAGTGACGATGAAGGAAACACAATCTTGCATGTTGCAGCATCCAGGAATCAAGTTGAGGTAATAGCTTCTTAAGTTTTATTGCTAGCTAATGGCTATACAACCAATAATTAGTTATTGATTTCGCCAATATAAATTAGTGCAAAGAGTATTGAACGGACATCTTAAATATTAGTTACAGTTGTTAGTAATTGTTGAGTTGTTCTGTTGTTAGTACGGGTCAGGCTAGCAATTTGTTATATGGAGTTTTCTAACAGGGGAATGCTATTCATCCAGACCGACCGGGCTGTGGCCCGCCCTCTCAGTGGAGTGGCCCCCACCTGGTGGTTTCTACAGGTGGAGCCTACTGTAGGACCCACCAGGTGAGGCCCACCCCATTGAGAGGGCTGGGCCACAAGGTTTTCCTTTCTAACACAGGACTTATATGTTTTCTAAGACACGACTTACAGTTACACGATAATTAGGAATCAGAATCATCCCAAGTCCCATTCATCTATTACCGGATGAGTTGTTGTAAAGTTACTTGTTTACCGTTTAAGTCATTTTTGTATATTTAAAAAATAAATTATATACTTGTTAAGATTAGTTTTTATGGTTTTGTTTTCAATGATTATCTTTTTAATAAGGTATGTTTTAACAACAATTGATAATATGGATGGAACGGTAAAGATTCAACCTCATTAATTATCATAATTTTTTTGGTCAACCATCTATTTAATTATAGCCATTAAATTTATGTCAAACAATTAATAATAACAATTGTATATATTAAAAACATAACCAATAAAACCACATTTATACTTGTTATATTTATGTTGTCATAATCCAAATAATTATATAATATTAAAATATTAATTGAATAAATATAAGTACTTTTTCGTCAAAAAATAGATTTTCAAAATTTGAATATAATAAATAAAAAATTAAAAATAGTGTCAAAAATATGCTCTACATATAAAAATCTTAAATATTAGTTACAGCTGTTCTGTTGTTAGTACTGGTCAGAATAAAAATCTTACGAGTTTGTCCTACATATATATGCATCATTGACTTATAATATGTGAACTTATCAAAGCTCACAAGTATAAATTACGCATACACTCGCTTTAAGCGTAAAACCTATGCCAAAAACGTGCAATTATTTGCATTTTCTTTATTTTCTTTATTTTCTATGTCATCAAACTGACATTACTCCTATTGGGTAAGTAAACACGTAATCCTCGTTTTTCCGTTCTCTTTCACTACGAGTAAACACACCCCCTAGATGTTGATATAGGCCATGTTCACCTTCAAGAAAGGAGAGAAGGGAAGGCATGAGTCCTTCCCAATGGTTATAGATAATAAAAAAGGAGCCATCAACTCTTAGCTTAGCTAGGACATGACCTTCAACTCTGGGATGCTTTCATATCCACGTGTTCAATATCCTTCAAAGATGTCACTATCAGCTTGTTGCTTTGAAAAACGATATATTCTTGAATATTTTGATAATATAGTTATAATTAGAGGGAGAAGGGCGGAAGAAGAGAGGTGAGGGAGAAATCCAATCTCTTGTTTGGTTGAGGGAAGAGATGAAGGAGAGAAAAAATAGAGGTATGACCCCCCCTTTCGGATTCAATGACAGAATAATCCAACTAAACCCACCAAATTAAAATTTTAAAAAATTTTACTCTTAAAAAGAGGTAATAATAATAATAAGTAATTAATAAAACAGACAACATAGTAATTACACAATAACTATCGTCCATTTTCAGCCATCTATCTCTTCTACCAAACAGCTTGAAGGATAATTGTAATTCTATTTATGCTTTCACTCTCCATCCTTCCCATCAAGTGGAGCCTTATCGTATGATATGCATATATGCAATGTTGGATAGTGATTTATAATCGAGCATATAAATCGTTTATATGGGCAGGTCGTGAATTCGTTAATAGCTTGCGGGGTAGATGTACAAGCCATCAATATGGCAGATGTAACGGCCTTGGACATCTCAAACCAATCAAACGAAATGGGGAATCCAGAGATCACAGACATCCTAGGGAAGCAAGAAAGCAGAGACACCATAATCAATGCTCGTGCTTTAGAAGCTGCTTCCGATGCAAAATGGCCCTTCAAATACTTGAGGTGAGAACTAATATATATATATATATATATATATATTAGGGTCAGCAAGGCAAAAATAATACATTTTATAGTTTCAACTAACTTTTATTACAATTTTTTAATCACAAAATATAAACTAAAAGTTAATTGAAATTAAATTTTGTAGTTCAAATTGCGTTTTAAACACCCTAAAATAGTTGTGATTGAGTAATTTAAGAATAGAAAATAAAAGGAACCTACCATTGTAGTGTTGCCATGACTCGGCATTGTGGTCAATGAGGGCCATGAAGTAGAGTTAATGATATTTTATTGTAGCCATTATCCTGTAATTAGATGACTGGCGCGCTAAACCATTTAATACATACGCTAGAGCCTTAACCGAGGAGATCTTTTTTTTCTAATTTTTAATATTTCAATCTTCACACTGCATATACACAGAGAAAATAATGGTGGTTAGGTTTGGACTTAGAAGACCTGGTTGTTTCATACACTACTGTGTGGAACTAAAAAGTAGTACTGTATGCAACACCAATTATAAGGTATTAGTGAAAATTTTTCAATTTCTTTAAACTAATTATAGTACTATTAACTCTTGTCATCACTTTTTGATTAAAAGGTGATTTTCATCTGATCATATAACAAGTTATATGTACTTTTATCTCTAGCATCACGTCAAACCAGGGACTATAGGTTCCAGTTCAATACCTGCGTACTTTCCTCATTAGAATAAATATTGTGATTTAGCCACTCTATCGGTTCTGATAAATGTTTTAATGATTGCATTGTATTGAGATTAACAGAAGGAATGAAAGGTTGAGAGATGTGAGACATGCAGCTCAATTCGGAGACACCGAAATTCTACTCTCTTTAATTCAAAAAGATCCGTGTATCCTCGAACTGCTTTGACGACCTACCGTTTGTCGAGACTCCTTTACATATAGCAGCTCGTCTTGGACATTTCAACTTTGCCAGGGAAATCATGAGATGGAAACCATCATTTGCTAAGAAGCCAAACCAAGAAGGGTTATATCCCATTCACCTTGCTACACAAAACGGCCATATCCAAATATTGAAGCAACTCTTGAGCTTTGATAAAGGCCTTGTGCGGTTGCAGGGAAGAGAGGGTAAAACTAGTTTGCATTATGCAGCTGGAAAGGGAAACATCGATCTTTTAGACGCATTGTTGACAGCTTGCCCACCATCAATGGAAGATGTGACAGATCGTAGCGATACTGCTCTTCATATCGCGATAAAACATTCCAAATCCGATGCTTTCAATTTCCTATTGAAAAGGCTTCAACGGGCCGCTATAGAGCAGGAGACAAAAGTTCTGAGCTTTCCGGATGACGAAGGCAGCACCGTGCTGCATACTGCAAAAAAGAGGAATCAGCCCGAGGCATGCTTTCCTCACTCAACTTGATTTGCTAATATTAAAAGATTAATTATTTTCCTTTTCATTTAATCATATGCTTGCCTACAGGGAAAAGATTCCACCTGGACTTTGCATGAAAAGAAAATTAGGAAAAAGAATAAGTGACTCCCTTTTCATTCAATAATATGTTTACTTACAAATTTAGTAACGAAATTTTAGCCCCTATACTCAATAATATAAAAAAGAGTTATGAGAATGTCGATGGTTACGCTCTGTTAGTATAGATTCCTAGTTGAAAGGAAAAAAGTTCACATGTTATAACCCATTACTAATTATTTAATTATAATATTTTAATAATTACATTGATAAAATTTATATTTCCAAGTTTAGTAAGCAATAGGTGTTTCTTATTAGACCATCTAAAAATACAAGTAAACACTAAAAAGTTAAACCAAATGATATTATAGTTGATGATCAAATAGCTGAAACTGAAAATAAATAAATAAATAAATAACTGTCAGAACCCACGTCCTATAATTTTTTTGGTAACCCTCATTTCTATATATTTATTTATTTAATTAGTGCACTATTCATCCAATGATCCCCAGGTCGTGAAACAGCTATTGGATGTCCAAGCCTTAGTAAAACTAGCCCAATCGCTAGACATTACTAAAGAAGATAGACCGTCAAGACATCGTTGCCTTGCAATCTTATATAGGTACTTGCAAATCCTCTCGACGGAACGTCTGATAATGTCTGTGATTAGATACAATCGAGGCATCTCGGTGGAATCACGGCATATGCTGTTAGCTGTCTGTGCTCTGATTGCAACAATGACATACCAGACTGCAGTTGACCCTCCTAAAAGTACTTATAGAGATAGCGTTATTAATAATGATCGCAAGAACATCTCTTGTATCTTCAACAACACAATTACCAACTCTTCAAGTCCCAACGGTATCATTTTCTGTTCCATGCAAAATAGCAATACTACTACTGCTTCCGGTGATCAGTTGTTGGGTGAATTTTCCGCAAGAATCATCCTTTTCTGGATGTCCAACATTCTCGCCCTCACACTGTCAGTGATGACCATCTTTTTCGTACTCCCAAATAAGCTCCGATCTGTTATGTTTGCACCACTCGCCTATTTTGTGATATGCTACGTGGTGACAACTGGCATCACTGGTTCGTGGTTCTGGCTTATTTTAACGGTTGTGATTTTGCTTGGGATGTTCTCAATTGTGGCTAAAATAATAAAAAGACTTCAACAGGGGGACCAAATTGACTAGCACTCGGTTCAAGCTATTGCAAGAGAATGGTCAAGGTAGCTAAAAGTCAAATGAAGATCTACCTGAGAAATGGGTTTGCAAATGAAATGCAGTGGAAAACATTATTATTATTATATTGTTGTTGTTGTTGTTGTTATAGCCTTGGAGATTTACTTGATCATGGACACCTTCTGGGTTGCTGTATGCATGATTGAACAGGGGTTTTTTTTTTTTTTTTTTTTCCGCTGAAATACATCTTAGCGATCAATGTTCTAACTTATGTTAACTTAGTCGAACATTTCTTGAGTGAAATATGCTTTTATATATTTTCTATAAGATATGTGTTTATACTTGGTTTGCAACATTTGAATGAAAAGTTCACTCCTTCTACCTAGAAATGGACTTTCTAAATTAGTTGATCTATCTTACCCTATTATAAGTTTATACTTAGTTTAGATTAATTATCTTTTTTAAATAATGTTGTAACTGTCGTTTTGATGGTACTCTCTAATCACTAATTTTATCTTGAATGGATTAAGCTAATTGTTTGAGCTTGTTAGGCTCTGATGCTACATAGCAAGTAGAGTTTTTATGGTCCTAGACTTCCATCTCACAAAATTTGAATTCATCCAATTTATTTGTTAAAAGAATTTCTAAGAAACTGATTTTTTTTTTTACAAAATGATGTTCTGTTCTTAGTACAGGTCAGAATAAAAATCTTACAAATATGTGCTACATGTATATACATGATTGACTTATAATATGTGAACTTGTCGAGGCTAATAAGTATAAATTGCACATACACTGACTTCAAGCGTGAAACCTATTCCAAAAACGTGCAATAATTGGCATTTTCTTTATTTTCTTTATTTTCTCTATTTTCTATACATCAGACATTACTCCTACTAGGTAAATAAACACGTGATCCTCGTTTTCCCGTTCTCTTTCACTAAGAGTAAACACACCCCCTAGATGTTGATTGTTGTGGAAAATCTGCAAGTGCACAAAATCGTAGACAAGTAATAAAGAGTGAGTAGATTATCGTTCTCACAAGAATTGCGTTAATCTAACTAAGTATCGAAATTGGTTAACTCTAAAATTATTTGAAGAATCAAATATAAATAGAAAAATAACAAAACAGAACAAAAAGTAAATAAATGAAAACCTAAATAATAAAAGACTAAGACATCCGATTTTACCTAAATTAATCATATTCAAATTATCTAATTTAATCAACTGGTATTTACTCCTATGCTGATAACGAATTTCTCTTAGGTAGTTATTAATTTTTCTCAAGCATTAATAATTTATCCCAGTTAGCAAATTTCCTATATTTCTTTGAAAACTCTAAACTTACCAAGATTCATTAAGAACAAGAAATTCACAGTGTTACACAAATCTCATAGATATCTCTATCTTATGATGATTTCATGGCATTCAGTTATGGTCCAATTTAATTATCACTTCTCAACCTCAAATTAAATCACAAATTATGCAAAAGATGCACAAACTTTTACAAGCATTAAGATTAGATTAAACACTCAGCATAGATAATGAATAAACATCAAATTGAATTAAATTAAATAAAAGTGAACATTCATAATCCGGCTACATCGTAACCCAATAATAGAGAAAATTAGTTTATGCAACTAAAAACAATCCTACATAATATTTTAAATATGATGAGTGAAAGAAAAGAACTCTGTTTGGATGCGCAGATGATTTTAGTCTTCCGGTTGCACCGTTCTTCTTCTTTATGGCAGTGAGTTCTCCCTTCTTTTCTATAGTTTTTCTCTGTTAAAATTCGTGCTCCAACCCTTCATATTGTTTTATTTATAGGCTAGGATTTGAAAGGGCAATTTTAAAACAAAATTACACTGAAATTTGTATTGAGATCACAATAGAGCCTAGGCTTCATTACGGCGCCTAGGCGCCAAGATTGTAGTGCCTAGGCATGTGAAATTTGTCCTTGAACTGGCACCTAGGCGCCATGACTACGACGCCTAGGCTTCAAAGTAGCGCCTAGGCGCCAGGATTGTAGCTCCTAGGCGCTACTGCTAGTCAGCCTCTTTTCACGTGATGGCGCCTATGCGCCCAAATTATGGCGCCTAGGTACTATGCTCTTGGGTCTTTTGGAATGAAAATTCATCTTCAAGAGCTCCTAGGTGTCCATAAACTGGCATCTAGGCTCCATTTTGTCCCCGAGTCTACTTTTGCTTATTTTCTATCTATTTTGCCTCGTACTTTGCTATCATGCATCCTTTGTCCTTAAACCTACAAAAGAACATAGAACAATATTAAATTCTTATAAATTGATCAAAACTAATAAAAATATTCAGTGAGAATCATCTAATTAATTAGCCTAAAACTAACTTATCATTGATATAAGCCATGTTCGCCTTCAAGAAGGGAGAGAAGGGAAGGCATGAGTCCTTCCCAATGGTTATAGATAATAAAAATGGAGCTATCAATTCTTAGCTTAGCTAGGACATGACCTTCAACTCTTGGATGCTTTCATACCCACATGTTCAACATCCTTCAAAGATGTCCCTATTAGCAACCAGAGTGCTGTGCTTGTTGCTTTGAAAAACGATATATTCTTGAATATTTGATAATATAGTTGTCATTAGAGGGAGAAGGGTGGAAGACGAAAGGTGAGGGAGAAATCCAATCTCTTGTTTGGTTGAGGGAAGAGATGAAGGAGAGAAAAAATAGAGGTATGACCCCCCTTTTGGATCTATTAAAACTGCACCTTTCACTGACAGAATAATCCAACTAAATCCACCATATTAAAATTTTTTTTTAAAAAATTACTCTTAAAACGAGGTAATAATAATAAGAAATTAACAAAATAGACAACATAGTAATTACACAAATAACTATTGTCTATTTTCAGCCATCTTTTAATTCTACTAAACAACTTGAAGGATAGTTGTAATTTTATCTATCCTTTCACTCTCCATCCCTCCCACCAAGTGGAGCCTAATAGTATGATATGCATATATGCATCGAGCATATAAATCGTTTATATGGGCAGGTCGTGAATTCGTTAATAGCTCGCGGGGTAGATGTACAAGCCGTCAATATGGCAGGTG
The DNA here is from genome assembly GCA_025403435.1 of Artocarpus heterophyllus. Classification (NCBI taxonomy): domain Eukaryota; kingdom Viridiplantae; phylum Streptophyta; class Magnoliopsida; order Rosales; family Moraceae; genus Artocarpus; species Artocarpus heterophyllus. The sequence continues at coordinate 26,973 of JAJQZP010000438.1, forward strand.
TGACGGCCTTAGACATCTCAAACCAACCAAACGAATTGGGGAATCCAGAGATCACAGACATCCCAGGGAAGCAAGAAAGCAGAGACCCCATAATCAATGCTCGTGCTTTAGAAGCTGCTTCACTTGCAAAATGGCTCTTTAAATACTTGAGGTGAGAATTAATATATATATATATATTATATCAGGGTCAGCAAGGCAAAAATAATACATTTTGTAGTTTTAACTAACTTTTATTACAATTTTTTACTCACAAAATATAAACTAAAAGTTAATTGAAATTAAATTTTGTAGTTCAAATTGCATTTTAAACACCCTATAAATAGTTGTGATTGAGTAATTTAAGAATATGAAATAAAAGGAACCAACCATTATAGTGTTGCCATGAGTCGGCCTTGTGGTCAATGTGGGCCATGAAGTATGGACCCCGGCCCTAGCGAGTAGATACGCTAGAGCCTTAACCCAGGAGATCTTTTTTTATTATTATTTTTAATATTTCAATCCTCACACTGCATATACAGAGAAAATAATGGTGGTTAAGTTTGGACTTAGAAGACCTGGTTGTTTCATACACTACTGTGGAACTAGAAAGTAGTACCGTATGCAACACCAACTATAAGGTATTAGTGAAATGTTTTCAAATTCTTTAAACTAATTATAGTACTATTAACTCTTGTCATCACTTTTTGATTAAAAGGTGCTTTTCATCTGATCATAGAACAACTTATATGTACTTTTATCTCTAGCGTCACGTCAACCAGGGATTATAGATTCCAGTTCAATACCTACTTACTTTCCTCATTAGAATAAATATTGTGATTTAGCCACTCTATGGGCTCTGATAAATGTTTTAATGATTGCATTGTATTGAGATTAACATAAGGAATGAAAGGTTGAGAGATGTGAGACATGCAGCTCAATTCGGAGACAACGAAATTCTGCTCTCCTTAATTCAAAAAGATCCGTGTAGCCACGAACGCTTTGATGACTTACCGTATGTCAAGACTCCTTTACATATAGCAGCTCGTCTTGGACATTTCAACTTTGCCAGGGAAATCATGAGATGGAAACCATTATTTGCTAAGAAGCCAAACCAAGAAGGGTTATGTCCCATTCACCTTGCTACACAAAACGGCTATATCCAAACACTGAAGCAACTCTTGAGCTTTGATAAAGGCCTTGTGCGGTTGCAGGGAAGAGAGGGTAAAACTAGTTTGCAGCGGCTGAAAAGGGAAACATCGATCTTTTAGACACATTGTTGTCAGCTTGCCCACCATCAATGGAACATGTGACAGATCGTAGCGATACTGCTCTTCATAGCGCTATAAAACACTCAAAAATTGAAGCTTTCTTTTTTCTATTGCAACGGCTTCAAAGGGTCATGCATGACGGTTCTATGGAGCAGGAGACAAAAATTCTGAACTTTCAAGATGAGAACGGCAACACCGTGCTACACATTGCTGTAGAGATGAATCTGCACAAGGCATGCTTTCCTCATACTCAACTTACTTTGCTAATATTAAAAGATTTATTTCATTTCTAGCTTTTTTCTTAAAATCCCTAAACCTCAACCTGGCATATTGTACTAGGTATACTGTACCGGGTACATGTACTTGGTATATGGTAATTATACCAAGTATACTGAACTTGACATTTCGTTCTTAGTTCATAGCTATACTTGGTTTTTCATGCACAGTTAAGCCAACCAGGTTTTTCATATCTAGTATACTGTATATAGTTAGGCCAACTGGATATTATACCTGATATGGTTGTGAAATGTCTTACCTAACTCTGCAGCAAGCACAATGGGCAAGATTGTCCATAACTGTGCCTATAAATAGCCAGCATTCCCAACTCACAGAACACAACTTTCCAACTTACAACTACACACACAAAGCCAAATATTCAAGCCAAGATTAGAACTCAGCGGTCCATAGAGTTCTAATTTCCTTTAGCATTTTAAGCTATACAGAGATATCAACTTTATTCCATTCCTTTGGAAAATCCAATCACTCTCACTAGTCTTAATTGTCATGCTCAATACTCAAACTAATGGTTGGATTTTTCCTCAGTTTAAATTCAAGTATTATCCTGTCTATTTCTATGTAACTCTTTGATAGATAGAATTGTTATTAAAAGAAATTTCATACTTCTTATTGCTTTGTTATTCGATCATTTTATATGTTTACCCCTTATAAATAAAATGTTCCCATGAACCTGGAACATATATTATAAGCTTCGTAAAGTAAGTATTTCTTGTTACACCATCTAAGAGATAAAGTAAACACTTTACGAAGTATTTCTTGTTACACCATCTAAGAGATAAAGTAAACACTTGAGAATCAATAATCCTCATTCATTTCCTTTCTAATTTCAATATATTTCTCCATATATTCATTTACTGAGTGGTAAATGCTCCAGTAACACTAGTTAATGATCAACAAATAGCTCGAGATACTTCGAAAATACGCCACATCCTATTTCTTTTGGTCCCTCTGATCATTTCGATACATTGATTTGTTTAGTGTAATATTCATCCTATGACTCCCAGGTTGTAGAAGGGCTAATTGATAGCGGAGTCAAGGTAAATGTCAAAAACTCAGCGAATCGGACAGCTCTGGCTATCGCCGAAGGACAAGGCCCGGGGCCAGACAATATTAAAATTAAGGAAATGCTTTCTAGAGCATCAAGAAGTACTTGTTCGTTATTTCGTTGCAAAGCAGCCTCTCCCGATTGTTGTGCGAATAAAAGCCCGTGGAAATTGGTAAAAACAGTGACAAGTATAATCCGTTACAAGCGGGGAATCTCGATGGAATCGCGGAATTTGTTATTGTGTGTCAGTGTTCTAATTGCTGCAATCACATACCAGACTGCAGTTGACCCACCTAAGAATTCTAGGAGGGATGATAATAATAATGACAGGAACTTGATTTCTTGTTTCCTCGACAGCCCAATTACCAATTTTTCTAGTCCAAACAGTGCCATTGTCTGTTCCATGCACAACAGCAATGCTACTTCCCACCGGCATGGGCGCTCTATAGCCTCCGTAAATGAGGCTCTGTTCTGGACATCCAACATTTTCGCACTTTTGAGTTCAATACTAATGGTACCTTTACTGCTCCCAGGTACTGCCTTCATCTTTGTCATGCTAATACCACTCTATTTCTTTCTATATTGCTACATGGTGACAATTGGAATCGCTGCTTCCCCTACGTGGTGTGTGGTGATGGGGTTATTGTTTATTATCTCAATGATCTTGCTCACTTATTTTTATTTAATGAGTCATTGGTTAAACGGAAGGACCAAATTACACTCCGTTCCAGCTACAGCAATGCAATCAATCCACCAGGTCAAGCTGAAATATTGAAGATGTAATTGAGATTCGCGTTTTCAAATCGACTGGCTGTTAATTTGCATGATTCAATTGTGCCCTTTTATTTATTTATTTATTTTTTTTTTTGGAACTAGTTCCAATACGATTGAATAATGCTTTTTATTGCTAAGCTCTCGATGTTCTAAATTCTGTTAATTAACTTTTTTTTTTCCTTTTGTGAGTAAAATATGTTTTTATATTTGGTTTGTAACATTTATATGAAAAAATTTACTCTATGTTCTTTAACATTATCCAAAGAAAAACCATGCGCGAAGATAATAAGGTAGTACTGGATGAATACGTAGAAGGCCTAAACTTTGACATCCTGATTAAGTACAAGACGAACCAAGTTGACCGTATAGTGCAGAAAATCGCTACAAAATGTGATTATATTGATAAGTCACTTTGTGTGCCTCTTGATTATGTAACTTGGATTGAATTTTGTCTTCTCTGTGTTTATTTAGAATTCTCACATCGGTTGAGACTATATTTTAATCAGTACTAGTTTTTTTTAGTGTAAACAATCTAGTATCTGGACTCATTACTAGAGACACGAACCCATACTAAGGGTCCTCAACTCTAGCAAGAGTATACCCGACTAATCTGAATTCGAGCCAGGTCAGACCCTGCAGTAAAAGGAAGCTCTCCCAACAAATGCTTCTCCATATACAAGGCTCGAACCTAAAACCTTACTTAAAGAAGATCAATCACTAGCCTTTTATAACTAGGACGTGACTCCTCTTAGTTTGAGAATATTAAACTTTAGTAAAAAAAAGAAAAAAGAAAAATAAATGTTGCACCATATTTTTAAAAAAATGTATTTATTTATGTCACATTTAAAAAAATTGTGTCATACTATCACTTATATTACTAGATTAAGTAATGTCATGTTTAACATGTATGGTATTTAGGAAAAAAAAAACGTTGTTTGTTGTGGAAAAGCGACAAGTCTTGTCCACATATTCATTGTTCAAATCTGACGTCATAAGACCTTTTGAAAATCAAAAAATTGCCACTTCTAGAGCACGTTGAGGAGATACCTTTTGTAGATACTCCTCTGCATACAGCTGCATCTGCAGGGCAAGTCCATTTTGCTACGGAGATTATGTGGCTAAAGCCGTCTTTCGCGAGAAAGTTGAATCCAAACGGTTATAACCCTATTCATCTTGCTCTGCCAAATGAGCAAACAAATTTGGTACTTCATCTCCTAGACGTTGACGAATGTCTGGTTCGAGTCCAAGGAAGAGAGGGAAAAACTCCTTTGCATTTTGCGGCTGAGTGCTGTATGGTAGATCTTCTGGCTGAATTTCTATGGGTTTGCCCCAAATCCATTCAAGATTTGATGATTCAAAAAGAAACCGCACGGCATGTTGCTGTTAAAAGTGATAAGTTGGAAGCACTCAAAAGTCCTCTTGGGATGGCTTGAACATGTTGGCAAGGACGGGTCCTCAAATGTGGTGACAATGAAGGAAACACCATTTTGCATGTTGCAGCATCCAAGAATCAAATTGAGGTAAAAGCTTATAAAGTTCTAAATTTTCGTATTCTGTAAAAAAAAATATATATATATATATATGTATGTATGTTGGGATGTTATATGAAAAGCTTTTTGCAAATTCTGTTTTTCTCAGTGATCTAGCTTCAAAGTTGTTGCTGGCATGTTGCAGATGGTGAAGCTGGTTATTGACAGAATTGATGTAAATGCTAAGAATTCGGCAGGTTTTACAGCACTGGACATCTCACAAAATCAAACTCAACCCGACAGCGGCAGGCTAAGGCATATGCTGCTTTGTGGCGGTGCCTTGAAAGCTTCTGCACTTCCTGCTGTCGCAAAACTTGCTGATTCATTGAAGTCAAAGATGTCATGGCGTGAAAAATGGATCATGTCCGACTACTGCCAGAGACTCTATTTGTCGAATGAGGACCGTAGCATTATTGTGCTTGTCGCATTTCTGTTCGCGACAGCTAACTACCATGCTGCACTTGACTCCTTTTCCGATGTCATAAAAAGTTTAATAACAAGAATTGTAGTTTAAATTAAAATAGAATATTAGTAATAAGTGGAATTAATTCAAAATAACTTTAATAATACAACACTAGTAATAACAAATTTCATTTAAAAGGATAAAACAGTAATTATAATAGTACTAAAGTTCAAAGGTCTCATTTGGCAATTAACTTAAACAAATTTTAGTTTTTCTAATTATTTATTAGTTAGTTTTAAAAATACATTATGTTATTTTATGTCGATAATAAATTAAACATTACTAAACATTTATTGTACCATTTTATGTCTATAATATAACAAAAAAATTAATTTAATAAACAAACAAAATTTTAGCATTATCTAACTAAAATAACAACCAAAATATTAAGTTAAGCATTTATCGATCCATTATCTATCTACGGCTAATCAAAGTCTTCCTATACATTATTTGTGCCAGTTTATATCGTTAAAAAATCAAAACTAGAATTTTGGCAGAGTTTTAACTAAGAAGACACTAAATTCCTTAGTTTTCTAGAAAACAATTTGACTACTTAGAAAACTAAGAAAAACTAAAAATATTTAGCGTAATTTTGTCAAAATTTTTCCCTTTTCACCTCAACTAAAAAAGAAGTTAAAAAGATATATTTAAAATAAAATACTAAAAATATTATTGAGTATAATTTTTATAACATAAACTGAAAAATATTTTAAAAAATTGAAGTTAAAAACTAAACATTAAAAAAATAAAACTAGAAACACTATTCACAACTTTAAAACAGTTTTTTTTTTTTTTGACACTGTGAGGGGGTGTGGAAACACGGAGAAATAGGCAAAATTACCTACTGTTTACAATTTTTTTTATTTCTTGACTTTAATGTTACAATTTGTATATTTTTTAAATATTTTTTCTTTCTTTTTTTTCATGTCAATTGATCTTCCCTTGTGATTCATTGCTTCGCAGCGGCAGAATGTACGAGTATAGCTCGATCTAGGACATCAATAATAAGATCGAACGGTCAAAAAACGCATAGAAAAAAGGCCTCCAAGTGGGCCAAGTGCAGCCAGATCTACAACTGTTTGATGAGTCCAAGCAGGCAAAGCAGAGAGAACGCGCGCATATGGAGCTAACCGCGCTCAATCTGTAGCAACCTGAGAATCTCCCACCTGCGTGGGCCCTCCTTGTCTGCTGTTGACGCGTGGCCTAAACGGACGGTTGAGGTTCGTTTGGCGGCACAATCCAAGGGTTCTCAACATGCCACCTGTTCAAGTAGATTTAAATTCAAATTTTCTTTATTTTTTTAAGTGTGTGATGTCTAATTTTGCTTATTTTGACCTGTTTTGCTTGGTTTTTTTACTAAATTTTAAATTTAAAGATAAAAAATTAAAATAAAATTAATTATTTTATAAATATTATATTTATAATAATTTTAAAAATAATTATTTTACATTAAAACACATAAAAATAATTACAACTTTTAAAATTTTAGCTCCTTTTAGTTTAACCTAGATTGACTTTTAAGATTTAAAAATATTTTTAAAAATTATTAAAAATATTATAGATCATATTTTCAAACTCAAAACATACTATAAAATACGTTAAGACAAAAGAAAATTACAACTTATTATTTTTACGGTTTTAACTATTTTCAAACTAAATTAATATTTTACATATGAAAATATTATTAAACATAAAAATATATTAAAAACTCATAATTAAACATATTTTTATATTAAGACATATTGTTTTAATTAAGAAGTTTAATAAAAAATATAAATATAAAATAATTAATTTTAGTTTAAAAAAATGTGTATTTTTTAACAATCCGTATAACAGCTAAACTTTCGATGGCCCCACTCACATTTTCCCTACTAAGACACCCACAGCCATTGATCCAGTGCACTAAGGCCAGCCTCCATCAACAACCTTTCAAGTTTGCCATATCCCACCACCACTAACTCAGACCTCTGCTTGAAACCGGTCCCTTACGACTCCCCCATATTTCTACACCGACAAACCTCTCCCCTTGCCTCGGATCTCTCAGCCTCCCACCCATCCGCCCGCAACCATCCCTTTTCGGTAATGTCAGCCTTGGACTCCGCCACTTCCGACCAGCGCCCTCTCCCAGATCTCACCGGCGTAGATCTCCACCAACCGCCAAACATCCCCTCCTCTGCAATGCAGCTTCGACATTTTTCGGCCTAGATTTTCTCCCATCCCATCCTCAACCCAAAATGCCCACCCCTTCTTACAGGCCCTAAGCCCAACAGCTAGCCTTCACTTTGGCCCTAGGGAAGAAGGGCGATAAAAAACAATAGAGTAAACCCTAACAGAGGCTTCGTTGGAGAAAGAAGTTAAAATCAATCACTCAACCACCAATGTTTGAATGGAGAGAGAAGCTAAAATCAGTCACTCAACCACCTATGTTTGAATGGAAAGAATTATCGGAATTTTTTATTTTTATTTTTTAAAGTTTAAGTTTATTTTTTCTTATTTACTTAAAAATAATTTGATCATTTATAAAATCAATTATTGACCAAGATAACATATAAATATGTGATTAAACCTAATATAAATATATAAATTCGATAAGATCAAAAATTGAATGTACAGATTTTAAATAAACATAAAATAAACGGTGTAAAAAGGTAAATTTTAAGTTATTTTGTTTTTTATTTGTTTTCTTTTTTTATATAAGAACATTTTTTAATTGTAAATAGGCCAGTTTCCTTTTTAATTTTTAATTTTCAAAATAATATATTTTTTAAAAATCTGCTATATCTCTCTTCCTCCTTTTTATTTTTAGTTTTATGTTACTATTTAGAACAATTTAGAGTATAAATGTGTTAGTCTCATCCCATGTAACGAGATAGAATTTTTATTAATCAAATTAGAGTGTTTACTTTTCATATTATTCTAGTTTATATGCTATTTTTTAAAATTAATGAGCCATTGGTGCTTATTTTTTTGTTATTTTAAGTGAATCTACAAGTTTATAAAAATCTTATTTTTACATATATATAGAGAAAATTAAATAATTTTTTTAATACTCTAATTGAATCACTGTATTCTAAATTTTTTTATCTTTCATACGCCTCTGCGGCATCATTCTTGAACTATTAAATTGCAAACATAAAATAATATAAAATCCCTTTCTAGATAATTTCGTAAACATCCTTAACGGAATAACACGTGTAGCATTATTTATGAGATTTTCAAATGGAAAGAAAAAAAGGTAAACAGAAGGACTTAATTGTCAACATCAATAATTACTTGGGAAAATAAATTGAAAATTTTTTAAAAAATTTTGAAAATTAAAAACCTCTCTTTTTACTTCTACATAACCACTACTAAAGTAACTGTACACTAAATTGCTCAACAACCATTTATTTTCTGTATGGCACAGGTTATGTAGGTTAAAATTACAATTTAAGGCCCATTTGATTTGAGTATTTGATAGAGTATTTAAATGAAGATTTAAATTTTTATAAGAGAAAAGATTATAACAAAATAATTCAAACTGTAATTTGAATATCAAAACAAACGGACTATTAAAGAGTTTTTGATATTATTTTGTAGATTTAGGGAACGACTTTTATGTTTTAAAAATCGAAGGACACGTTACAGGAGCTGTTGATGGAGAATTTTTTAGAATTAATCCTAAAAGTCAAATCCAAGTAAAGCACAAATAGACCTGGCACTTGACTAGGAACGACAAGGAATTGGGGATTTGATAGTCAAAAATGGCAACTAATTTATTACCCCTTCAAGACTCTCTCTAACTTTCACTTTGCTTGACGATACATATATATTAGTCAAGCGTTGTCTTGATCTTGACTTCTTAATTAGTTGCAATTTCAACATACAATACTGATTGAATCAAGCATTTAATTAAGTTACCACGAAGCGTATAGCAAACTCTAAATGAGATTTCTGCCAATAAATACAAAATTAAGTTACACATGTATATATATGTACGTTTAGTACGTCAAACCTCACGCTAATTCATTTTAGCGCACAATGTTGCAGCTAAAATATTGGAACATTCCTGGTTAGCTGTAAGTTATTTCATGTCAAGACTAATACATGTTTCTCGAATCTTTCAAACGTTTAAGAAGGCTCTCGCTTCAATAAGAGTAGTATTTCTTTTTCTGTGCCACATAATTTTCATATTTCTAATCATCAATGTTTTTTTCTTCATCAATCTTGCAGTATTAGTAGGAAGGTAGGGTTATAACTTCGGCAATTCTCTAGTGGGCACTGAAAAAAATACTAATCAATAGGTATATGTCTTTTAAAAGTGATTTTGACTAGATCTAATAGTTTTAAAACGTACACAACTAGAGAAGGTTCTCAGCAAAAAGTACCCTATCAGAGAATGGACAAGAGACCGAGGAAGGTTGCTAATGAAGGAGACATCAATTTATTGTACGCATTAATTGGCGAGTGCACAAAAGTTCATGAAGGCTTTGATGAGTTATCATTTGTTGATAACCCATTACACATAGCTGCTTCTCTAGGGCAAATACATTTCGCCATGGAGATTGTTAGACTAAAGCTATCATTTGCTAGGAACATAAACCAAGACAGGTTTAGCCCTTTGCACCGGGCTCTGCAGCGTCGAGAAACCCGGATGGTTTTCCGGCTCATAGACATCGATGGAGACCTCGTTTGAGTACTGGGAAAGGAGGGCACGACTCCCTTGCACCATGTAGCTAAGGAAGGAAATTTGAAAGTCTTGCCTGTCTTATTATCAGCTTGTCCAAAATCCTTTGAAAATGTGACTATTCGCAATGAGCCAGACGCTGCATGTCGCATTAAAACACGACAAACTTGAAGCCTTTGAGATCCTTCTTAGATGGCTTACGGCTGTCTGCTATGAGGAATATCAGTTTGAGAGAAGGATTTTGAACTGGAGAGATGAGGATAGCAACACTGTGCTGCACATTGCAACATCAAGAAATCAGCCCCGGGTAAGTCTCATGTCCTTGGAGGTTGGAATAGTAAGCTTTTCTTGTTATAAGTACTAATCAGATCTTGAATTTTTTGGCTTCTAGACTATAAGTTCTCCTAGAATTTTTTGTAATAGTAAGCACATGCTTATACTTCTTTTTTTGAAAGATTTTGACGAAAGGGCCAAAAAAAATTTTTAATCGGGTAAATAGTCTCTTTTTTTTTTAAACCAAAAAATACGTTTTTCTATGCAGGTAAGCTGTCTTAGTTTTTTTCAAAAAAAATAAGAAAAATGACTGTAGCAGGATAAGGAACCTCAACAGGATGAAAAAAAAAAAACTGAAACCGTTTTGATGCCTAAAAAGCCTTTTTTTTGTGCCAAAAATTGTCCCAAAAAAAAGGACCATTTACCAAAAAAAATTTTGCCAGAAGGTCATTTTTAAAAATCCCTCTCTTTTTTTCTACTACCTATAAGTAAAAGCATAAGGAATCCCAAACCGGCCTAATTAGAATATCCAGACCCTAAGATTATGGTATAGGAGTCTAATATTTGGGGAAACATATTTATTATATTATATAGTTAGCTTATTAATAGTTTTGAATTTATTGGTATATATTAGTACCAAATAACTTATATAATTCTGTATCTTGTATTTACATAGAGAACATTCATAGTGCCTGTTGATGCTTACCGCAGTCCGGCGTTGGATCAACACCCACGTGTGACTGAAATACCTTATGACCTCCTCCTAAGCTTGCCCCTGGTCGGGAGTGAGTACCTGCGAGAGGGATGATTCGGAGAAAGGGGGTTAGTTAATAGACAAGGGCTCTCCGATGCTCAAGGCAAGTATTGCTCGGCAGGGGTCGGCAGCTAATTAGGTATGAGGAAGTCTCTCTCCTTAAAACGTCATAAATGCACCCTATTTATAGGCCACTAGCTGGATCGGGTGTAAGATGGGTTTTACCCATTACCTAGGTGTTACATCAAAGTGTATCAAGCAATAAGTGACAAGTGTCGCGTCCATTGTCCAATGGATTGGACTCTATCGGACGGCAGCACGTCTGCCTGGTGTTGGCCTACAAGGATGAGTAGTGACGTATTATGATGGATAGCATGGCCCGGGCCGAGCTACTGTACATCCCCGAGGTGGTAGCCTTCTTGGGGGTGTGCCCTCAGGTAAATGGAAGGCACCTCGGGAGAAGCATAAGTCGTCGGGTCGGGGCGATAGCCTATGTCTGTCGAACTGAGTTGCCGACCACCCAGTTAGGGTCCTCGGTGGCAGCGCCGAGCTTACCCTCAACATTAGCCCCCCAGTTCACCTGGTCGGTGTTCGGCTGGGTGGACTATGCCGAGTGGGTGAGGTCGGCTCAAAGGAAGAAGGCCAAGCGACACTTAGGAGCGGGGTGCGGCGAAAAGACGCGCGGATCAGACGGGGGACGCGTGTCGCGTCGCAGCCGTCTGTGTGGCTGTCAGGCGTATTAATTGCGCCTTTTGGGTTTTTGCGCTCGAATTTCCAGCTTAAAATGGCTATAAATAGGGTCCTTCCCCTTCGTAATTTGCACTTTATTTTCAGAAATTTTACGAACGAGAAGTTTTAGCTGCCGAGCTCAAGTAATAGCCGAGGACTATATCAACCGAGCTACCAAGAACCCGAGCAGGTAACTTTCTGAGTGAAAATGAGTGATTTGTCCGACTCACAAAACGTGGAGGTTTCATGGTCGGGAAGTACCGGGGAGAGCAGTAGCTCTTCTTCGACTCAATCTGATGCTGAGGCGGCGTCCCAAAGACGGGAAGGGGTCAGGCGGCTGGAGCAGATCCTAAGGGTCGATTCCCAGACCGTGCCCGAGCAAGAATTTTTGAATTTGCTGGGCGGGCACAAGCTTATCAGGCCGTCCAGGGAACAAGACCCTTATACCGAGGCGGCAACAGCGGGCCGTTTCCAAGTTTTTCCAAGGGAGAGGGCCGAGTTTCAAACCCATGAGGATGCTCCGAGCGCCTCTGGTCGGAATGCTGAGGCCCCCGTCCAAGTTGCAGGTGTGATTACAGCTGATGCCTCCGATGAGGAGCATGCAGCCGAGGATTCGGGAGCAGAGCAGCCAGAAATGGAGCAAGAGGTCCGGGCCACCCGCGTGCGAGGCGTTACAGCATATCGGGTGAGCCGCCCTGGGCAAACCTCGGCGGCGGGTTATACAAGCGCGATCACGGAGTCGCGGTTAGAGGCCCTACGCGACGAGTATGGCATCCCGGCCAATGTGAATCTTGTCGTCCCCGGAGAGGGAGATTCACCTTTAGAGGCGCCGGAGGGATTTATCACACTTTACGTCGAGTTCTTCAAGGCCGGGCTGCGTCTACCACTGCACCGTTTCCTTCATCGGGCGCTTAATGACTTTAATGTGTGCCCGGCACAATTGAACCCGAACAGCTATAGGTCGCTGATCGGGATGTATATTTTGTGGAAGTACCACCGGAGTACTGAGATGCCGTTGGAGGCCTTCAAGCAAGTATTTAAGATGAAGAAGCTTCCTCGGCAGTCCGGCTGGTACTACTTCACCGGCTTCAGAAAGGACTTTATTCTGGGCAACCCCGACTCGGACAAGCTGTGGAAGTTCGAATGGTTTTACGTCGGGGAAAACTTTTTAGCCCGAGCCGATGAAGCTATCCCCGAGGATGAACAAGTGCCGGGGTCATTTGAGCTGGGGCACGTCTGGACCAAGCGTCCTTGGGCACAGAGCCACATGATAGAGGCCGTGGACGAACTGTTCGAGAAGCCCGAGTCGTCCAGACAACAGTCCTTTCTTCTAAGAAAGGACACTCTGTCCAGATACGGTTGGTTCGGGGAATCCAGCAGTTTTCCCCGAGCTAGGCGTCCTGCCCGGGAAACCGGGCAGGTTACTGTTGCCCGTCCGGGTGACGCGGATCTTCAAGGGCCAAGCACTTCCCGGTCTGGGTGGCCGACGAGGGAGCCTTCATCGTCCAGTACCGAGGACTCGTCCAGTGGCTCCCTCGATGCGGGGCCACCTGTAGCCGACGAGAACCTCGAGGGCGTGATTAGGCTCCTATACCTGTCGGGCCAACTCCGGATCGGAGGTCAGCCTGGAATTTCATTTGTAGTCGCCCTTTCCTCTTTTATTTTGTCCTTCGTTTAACTGGGATTTTCTTTGTGCAGAAATGACCGCACCGAGCTCCCGCGCTGGCAGGCTTGCCCAGATGTCAACACAGAGGAAGGGCAAGGGCAAGGCCGTTGAGGCCAGCAAAAAGCGTAAGCGGACGCCAGCGCCCGAGCTCCCGACACGCGCCGGGCAGACCTCCACATCAGTCCAAGCTCCACCGCCTCCGCCAGTAAGGGCCTCTTCTGAGGCCGGCCGAGTAGACGAGGCATCTAGAGGTTCTTTTGAGGACCAACAAAGAAGGCGCCCGAACTACCGCGGCATGCTCCTTGAACGCATCGGGGACGTGGCTCCCCCAAATGACTTCTTCATGGAGATTCGGGGTGAGGACTTCCCAGACTTGTGCAACCTGGCGCTCCGAACGACAACCTCAGTAAGTATCCAAGCCGGCCAATGGTTGCAGGGACTTCATATAGTATTGTCGAGAACTTACCCCTTGTACTTTTCACAGCTGAGCGTCGTTGTGCACATGGCGCACTCCATTGGGGTGAGGGAGATCCACAAGGAGCAAGAAAGGCACAAGAAGACCCTCCTGCTGAAGTTGGACTCCGACAGAGAGCTCAACGACATGAAGGTTGAGCTAGATCGAGCTAAGGAGGAGGCCCAGAAAGCAAAGTCCGAGGCCGAGGACATGTTGAGGCGGCTCAAGGAGGCAGAGGATAAGGCTGCTCGGCAGGAAGAGAAAGCCGCTCGGCTAGAGGGGCGTCTAGCAACTCTACAAGCCGAGCACCACCGATTCGTAGCCGGGCTTCCCGACCAGCTGGCTGCTGCAGTCGAAGAATTTAAGACATCCCCTGAATATACCGACCTCTACTTCGATGGGATGGCCGATCTCCGTGACCATGTAATCGAAAAGCATCCCGAGGCGGTTGCATTCGACTGGTCGGTCATCGCCGAGCCGGACCAGGGCGATGCGGAGCAACCGCAAGAAGTTGAAGAAGAGATCGTCGTTGTGGACGGTGATGATGACGGGGATGTGCCGGCTGTCGAGGGAGGCCAAGACGACAACGCGGCCGGGGACGAGACTCAAGCTGGTGATGAGACTCGGGCCGATTGATCCTCCGCTTTCTTATAATCGGGCTTGGGAGGTGCCCAACTTTCTTGTACTTCCCTAGGAGATAAATTTGACATTTTATATTTTTCCGTTTTGTATCCACTTTTCCTTACGTGTAGTTTTATTTTACATCCCACGTAATGTTAAAGTTAGATACTTCTCGGGGGAGTTCCCAGGCTGGGAGACAATTTACCGAGCAGAGGTAAGCCGAGTACCTCTGTCCTCAGTTAATCCGAGGACTTTTGTTCGGTTTTTTGAGTACTTATCCATTTCTGCTTGGTTATCCAAGCAAGTTTAGGTTTCTAATCTCGGTCGGGCAGAATATGAACGGCGCATACCCACCCTTACCCTGCTGCCCCCCATGGACTTGTTGAAGTTTTAAAGAAACTTTACCAAGTATAGGACTAATCGGGCACATAGATGTGCCGAGCAACTTAAGGGCGTCTGGATGACAGACATGAGATATATACCGACTAGCCCCCCTGTCCAGTTTGACGAGGATGACTCCCTTGGTGGGGAGTTATCATCCTGTCTTTCGAGCTGGGGTTTGGCGTCTTAGGTATAATCCTCCCCAAAAAACATTGCTCTGGTGGAATGAGTTCAGGGAAGTTGTGCTTCATTAATGTAATATTTACATTGATTTTGCCAGCCCTACTCAGCAGGTCTAGTTACAAAAGAATTGTGGCCAGAGATCAAAAAAGGAATCTGGCTCTAATTTTCTCTTCTTTTTCAGGAATAGAATCTTTTTAATAGCTCGGCATTCCATGGATGCCCGAGCTGGTTCCCCTCCAAATCGATCAGCATGTAAGTGCCTGATCGCACGACGCCTTCGACTTTAAAAGATCCTTCCCACTTCGGCCCAAAGGACCCCAGACCAGGTTGTTGAACCGTGACCTTCTTCATGACTAAGTCACCAACCTTAAAGCTTCTCGGCTAAACCCGTTTGTTGTAATACCGAGCTACAACCTGATTCCAGGCTGCATTACGAATGGATGCCCGGTTCCTTTTTTCTTCAAGTAGGTCGAGCTCGGTCATCATGAGCTGTTCATTCAGTTTTTCTTCGTATTGCTCGACCCTCAAGCTCGGTAATCTAACCTCTGCTGGGATGACGGCTTCTACCCCATAAACCAGGGAAAACGGTGTCTCGCCGGTTGCAGCTCGCGCAGTTGTTCGGTATGCCTAGAGAACTTGGGGTAGTTCGTCAATCCATGCGCCCTTAAGCCCCTCGAGTTTCTTCTTGAGGTTGTCTTTAATTGTCTTGTTCACAGCCTCCACCTGGCCGTTACTCTGCGGATAGCTCGGGGAAGAGTAAACTTTCTTAATGCCGAGCTTCTCGCACAGATGGCGTAGACCTGAGGAGTCAAACTGCTTAGCGTTATCGGTCACGATAGTGTGTGGGATTCCGAACCGACAGACGATGTTTTTCCATACGAAGTTGGTGCACTTAGCTTCGGTCATGTTGGTGCAAGGCTCGACTTCGATCCATTTCGTCAGATAGTCTATGGCGACGATGCAATATCTGAATTGCGAACGAGCCGGAGGGAGTGGTCCGATCAAGTCAATGGCCCATTTTGCAAATGGCCACGCCGAAGTCACCGGATTTAGAGGCTCGGCGTGTGAACCTAGCATTCGAGCAAATTGCTGGCACTTGAAGCATTTCCGTGCAAAGCTCCTGCAGTTTTGCTGCATAGTAGGCCAGTAATAACCCTGCCGCAGGCATTTCTGGGCTAAGGAGCGTCCACCAGAGTGATTGCCACAAAGGCCTTCATGAATCTCTTTCATTAAGTACTCGGCCTCCTGGGAATCTAAACATCTTAGGCATGGCGTCGTGTAGCCGCGTCGGTACAGCTTTTCCCCGATTATCGAATACCGGGCCGAGCTGTTACGTATTCGACGTGCCTCTTCCCGGTCGTCGGGTAATTTGGCTACGGTCAGGTACCGGACGATCGGGTCCATCCACGTGCACTTTGGTTCGGCCACCAGACTCATGATCTCCTTGCTGATACTCGGTCCAGAGAGTCTCTCAATAGGAACGGACATCGGGTTTACTCCGCCTATCCTGGAGGCTAGTCGGGCAAGGACATTGGCTTCCACGTTCTCGGACCGGGGGATTTGCTTAAAAGTATAGGACTTGAATTGTCCAAGCAATCGTTTCGCTTCTTTTAAGTATGCCGTCATTGATTCTGCTCGGGCTTGGAATCCTCATGTGACTTGCTGCACCACTAGCATTGAGTCACTATAGATGGTCAGCCTATCAACTCTGAGGTCCCGGGTAATTCGTAATCCGGCGAGCAAAGCTTCATACTCCGCTTCGTTATTAGAGGTTTTGAAGTCGAAACGGAGGGCATAAATGACCTTATATCCGTCGGGGCTAGTTAAGATCAAGCCTGCCCTCGACCCGTTGACGCAGGTCGAGCCATCGACGTGTAATTTCCAGTTTAGCTCCGGGGAAAGGCCTCGCTCACTGCAGCCAGCTGTATCAGGCTCCTCAACGGGTAATTTCTCCACTAAGGGAGCCACTTTTTCGGCCTCTGTAAACTCGACAAGGAAATCCGCTAAGACTTGAGCTTTTATCGTCGTTCTTGGCACAAAATGGATGTCATACTGGCCCAATTCGACCGACCACTTGGCCATCCGACCTGATATTTTCGGGCTCTGTAAAACTTGCCGGAGGGGAAACTTGATCGGGATCTTGACAGTATGGTCTTGGTAATACGGCCGCAGCTTCCGGACCGAAGTTATTAGGGCGAAGGCCAGCTTCTCCAATGATGAATAGCGTTCCTCGGCACCTTGGAACGCGTGGCTGGTATAGTAGACGGGTCTCTGGATCCCGTTTTCATCTCGGATCAACACCGAGCTGACAGCCTTCTCGGAGACGGCTAAATAGGCAGTTAGAATCTCACCGGGCAAAGGTTTGGACAGGAGCGGGGGTGTGGCTAGGTAAACTTTTAAGCCTTGGAAAGCATCCTCACACTCCCTGCTCCACTCAAACCTCCCCTTAAGTGCCTTGAAGAAAGGGTGACACTTGTCGGTAGCCCGGGAGACAAACCTTGATAGGGCGGCCACCATGCCAGTAAGCCTTTGCACGTCTTTCACTGTCCGAGGAGAATGCATGTCTATGATCGCCTGGGCCTTTGCCGGGTTCACCTCAATTCCTCGTCGGTTTACTAAAAATCCGAGGAATTTGCTAGAGCCGACGCCAAAAGCGCATTTTACCGGGTTGAGTTTCATCCCATACTCCCAGAGAATGTCAAAACTAGCTCTGAGGTCGGCTATGTGGTCCTTCGCTTGGACATATTTTACTAACATGTCATCCACATAGACCTCCATAGTTTTCCCGATCAGCCGAGCGAACATTTTGTTGACGAGGCGTTGATAGGTAGCTCCGGCGTTCTTGAGACCAAAGGGCATTACAACGTAGCAATACAAGCCCTGGTCAGTAACAAATGAGGTTTTGATTTGATCCTCTTCGGCCATTCTTATCTGATTATACCCGGAGTATGCGTCCATGAAGCTCAAGAGCTCGTGTCCGGCTGTGGCGTCGACGAGCTGGTCTATCCGAGGAAGTGGGAAGCAGTCCTTGGGGCAGGTCTTGTTGAGGTCGGTATAGTCGATGCAGACCCGTCACTTGCCATTCGCCTTTTTGACGAGGACGACATTTGCCAACCATTCTGGATATTTGACCTCTCTAATAAACCCAGCCTTTAATAGTTTCTGGACTTCATCGTTTATTGCAACATATCTCTCCGGGTTGAAGGCTCTTCGCCTTTGTATCACCAGCCTGTGACCAGGTTGGACATTAAGCCGATGGCTGATAACGCTCGGATCTATGCCGGGCATGTCCTCATGGGACCATGCGAAGACGTCGCGGTACTCGGAAAGAAGGGATTCCAGGTCGGCCCTGATCTCAGGTTGTAACTGTGACCCGAGTTTTACAGTGCGTTTCGGCCTTTCGGGGTCCAGGGAGAACGGCACTAGGCCTTCGACCGGGGTACCCCTTACCTCTTCCTCGGGAAACCTGGGGTCTAGGTCGGCGAGCATCTTCGGCGTTGGATCGGTTGGGAGGTCAGTCTCGTCGGCTGCATACACGGCCAGGACTCCCTGTTGCTGGGCTGAGGCTGCCCGGACTGCGTTCGCATAGCAAGCCCGGGAGTCCGCCTGAGACGAGCGGATTACTCCAACACCACCATCGGCCGGGAACTTCATTGCCAGGTGATATGTCGAGACCACGGCCTTTAATCCGTTTAACGTCGGCCGGCCGATGATGATGTTATACTGAGAGGGTTTATCGACGACTAAAAAGTCAACCACCCGAGTGACCTTGGCAGCACCCTCTCCAAAAGTTATCGGGAGACTAACCTTCCCGATTGCTCGGACACACTCACCCACGAAACCAAAGAGTGGGGTCTGGACCGAGGCTAAAGGCGAGTTACTGATCTACAGCCTGTCAAATGCCTACTTAAAAAGGATGTCCGCCGAACTGCCATTATCAATTAAGACTCGCCGTACAACATTGTTAGCGATAGGCAGTTCGTAAACCAAAGCATCGTTGTGGGGATGCATTAGTCGGTCTGCTTCCTCCTCGGTGAAAGTGATTGGGGTGTCCTCCTGGCGGCATATTTTATTGATATGTTCGGACACGTTCATGAAGTCGCCCCGTTCGACCCGCCGAGCTTCTCTGACGTAGGATCGCCGCCCACTCGATGTGTCCCCGGCAACAGGCCCGCCAAGTATCGTGTGTACGATATTTGGGGGTTCCGGGGCGTTCCCACTATCGGTCCTGGGTCGGCTCTGCGTGTCTCGGCCTGACGAGTCATTCCTTATAGAGGTCGCCCTCAGGTTTATGGCCTTCTCCACAAACTCCTGCAATAGACCTTCTCGGACCAACCTTTCGATTTGGTCCTTGAGCTGGATGCAGTCTCGGGTTGTATGACCCACGTCTTGATGGAATTTACAAAATTTTGACTGGTCACGCTTCGCCCTAAAGCCTCGAAGCTTAGGCGGCGGTGTCAACAGATTCTTGTCGCCGACCTGGGCGAGCACCTCATCAATGGTTGCCACCAGGGGCGTGTAGTTTTGAAACTTGCCGGTCGGCCCCTTCGGCTTCTCAGCTTTCTCTTTCTTCTGCTTCTTCGCATGCTCGGCGCTGCCCTGCTCTGGCCTTTTCTGCTTCTTTTCCTTTTTTGTCCCGCTCGGGCCAGCCTCCTCCCGGCGGCTCTTCATGTACTCGGCAGCGTCCGCATGTCTTTGGGTGTACCCGAGCATCTGTGAAAACGTATTTGGCTGCTCAAAGGCCAATGACCAGGTCAGCTTCTCGTCTCGGAGGCCCCCTACAAAAATATGTTTGAGGGTCTCGTCTTCGACGTGCTTGACCTCAAGAGCAGCCCGGGTGAATCGGTTGACATAGTCCCTGACACTCCCGTCTCCCTGCCTGACGGCGTACAAGGAAGTTATTTCCTTCCTCCGCGTCCTGGTTGTAGAGAATACGGCGGAGAAGGCAACAGTTAAATGCCCAAAAGAAGAAATCGACCCTAGTTCAAGTCGTCGGAACCACTACCGAGCAGGGCCTGTAAGGGTGAGCGAGAAAGCTTTGCACATCGCAGCATCGCTGGCATTCTGCAACAGCATGTGCCAGTGGAAGAGTTCGGTATGCTCATCTACGTCGGTGGCCCCATCGTAAGACTTAATTTGTGGGACCTGAAACTTCGGCGGCATGGGTGCCCGCATTATGTGATCCGGGAAGGGCGGATCCTGGGCCCCGACTTCGTCCACACCGAACCTACAATTGCGGATTTCATCTATCTATCGTTGCAGCACCCGAAACTGGCGACTATTCGTGTCTTCGGGCAGTTCGACCCGATAGGGTACTCCGCCCTTGGCACGGCCTCAGCTTCGCCTTGGCGATTTCTGTTAATCCCTTGGTACCCGAGCCGATCAAACACCGAGGCTCTGGAACCTTGTGGTGAAGGGACATGGTGCGGTTGACGTCCCATCTGACGTTCATGGACCAGTCTATTGTTAAGCAGGGGCCCTCTGGTGGATCACGGAGACTGCTCTGATCGATCCTCCCAGTTAGTGGCGCTCTGCTCATGCCGACCCCCTGCCTGGTCAACCTGGACAGGGGTGGCGGTCTCGGTGCAGCTTGCTGTTGAGCCTGTGCAAGCTACCGAGTTAAGATCCGTACTGTATCTGTGAGCTCCCAGATCGGATCTTGTGCAGCTTAGGGCTGCACCGACTCGGCTCTTGCCGCGCTTGCTTGCCCTCCGGACCGAGATCTGGTGATCCGAGGACGATCGCTTGGCCGTTCTGCAACCGGTCGCTTATGCCTGGCCTCGCCCGACTCCTGACGTCGGGCGGTACTATCTCTTACATTACCTCGTGTTGTCATGTCGAAAATCCGAGGTATAATAACTTTGGATTGGGGCGCGTTCGGCCCTCCTTCTAGCGCCAAAATGTTGATGCTTACCGCAGTCCGGCGTTGGATCAACACCCACGTGTGACTGAAATACCTTATGACCTCCTCCTAAGCTTGCCCCTGGTCGGGAGTGAGTACCTGCGAGAGGGATGATTCGGAGAAAGGGGGTTAGTCAATAGACAAGGGCTCTCCGATGCTCAAGGCAAGTATTGCTCGGCAGGGGTCGGCAGCTAATTAGGTATGAGGAAGTCTCTCTCTTAAAACGTCATAAATGCACCCTATTTATAGGCCACCAGCTGGATCGGGTGTAAAATGGGTTTTACCCATTACCCAGGTGTCACATCAAAGTGTATCAAGCAATAAGTGACAAGTGTCGCGTCCATTGTCCAATGGATTGGACTCTATCGGACGGCAGCACGTCTGCTTGGTGTTGGCCTACAAGGATGAGTAGTGACGTATTATGATGGATAGCATGGCCCGGCCCGAGCTACTGTACATCCCCGAGGTGGCGGCCCTCTCGGGGGTGTGCCCTCAGATAAATGGAAGGCACCTCGGGAAGAAGCATAAGTCATCGGGTCGGGGCGGTAGCCTATGTCTGCCGAACTGAGTTCCCGACCACCAAGTTAGGGTCCTCGGTGGGGGCGCCGAGCTTACCCTCAACAGTGCCCTTTACTAGTGAGTCTTCCTTTTTTTCTAGTCCATGGATATAAATATATTGTTGAACCACATTAAGCCTTTTATCCTCTCTTCTTTTTTTTATGTTTTTAATTTAATTATTGTTAGTCCAAACAACAAAAGAAAATATAAATATTGGGTGCCATTCAACTTTAACTTTTCAGTACACCAGTCCCCACACGTTTCTCTGCTCTTGAAAAGGATTCAGAGACGAAATACAAACGTGTTTTGACTTGGGCTTGATTGATCTCCACTTTTCAAAGGAAATGAAGAGGAAGAAGTTATGCATAATGCTTTCTTCTAGCATGAATGTCTACAAAATATATATAAGCAGTAATTTTCGTGTATTGAATTGTTGGTATTTAGTAATTAAAGTACTTGATTGTTCGGCCCGTTCAAGATGGAACAGAGATTGGAGGTCGCTGCCCGAGAAGGGAATATTGAAGCCTTGTATTCTCTCATGAAGGAAGATGCATCTCTTAAACTAAACAAAATATAATTTCTTATAACTTAAACTTTTAAGTTTAAGATACTAATTTCTTAAAGCTTTTCTTTTAAACTTTCATAATAAATTCATAAAAACATATTCATAAAATTCATTTCTTAACTTAATGTAAAACTCTAATAATCCTTTGCAATTCCAAATGAGCATATAATTTTCTTTCTTACAAATTTCATGCATTTGTTGCATCGTTTATTGTAACATTTTTAAACTTTGAAATCCTCTGGACCAAGGTTGCGTAATTACAAGCTTGGTTTTTAAAACATAATTACGTAAATTATTTACTTGTTCATATGCACATATTTTTCGTAAAGTGTAAGCATACGAAATTTCGTAAAATAAAACATGCACAAATTCGTAAAATAATAATGCGAAAATATTACATTGCATGAGAGGTATCCATTCCCATCTTCATCATTCGTCCGCCGCTCACCACTGCCCATCATGTGCCGTTGACAGGTTTTCTTACCTACAGCATGAACATACTTAAATGAGCTTTCGCTCAGCAAGTAGGAAATTAGCCTCGCAAAACATAATTAAAAATCATTTTAATAAAAATATGCATGAGCATTTTATGCTTGCTTATCAACTTGATTTATGCTTAATTATGTAAGCTGTAACTTATCTTCTTACTTTGGGCCCGAATGATCGTACCGGTTGCACGCGAGTCTTAGGAAGTTAGGGTTTGCGAGGTCCCAATGACACCAAGATCATTTATTACTTTAACATGGAGCCTTCTCGTGGGTCGGGAGGTTAGTACGACACCCTTAACTTGTCTCATAAGTTTCACTTGTCTTATTATGTGTATGCAGCATGACTTAATACTACATGACATCACAATTTCGTAACTCATGAATCGTAAATCATAATCATACATGAATCGTAAATCATAATCATACTTGACTTAAAGGTGATTAAACAATATAATTTATATATTGCATACATCACACATTAATCATATCATCATCATCATAGCATTTCACATCATGTTATAACATAACATATCACATCATAACTTATAACAGTGTAATAAATCATTGATCATGCATTTTCATAAATTTTATGAAAATATTTAAAATTAATCTATTTTTAAAACTATGCATACTGTAGGCGAGATTCCTACTTACTTGGACTCTGAGCTGTGCGGGTCCAGTTGCATCTTGTTGTATCTACAGTCTACGCTACATCCCCAGTAGTGCTCCTCGGACCATTGTGGATGGCTAGGAATGATCCATGGAGATTTATTATTGTTGAAAACATCATTCTGGACTCCGTTACTACAGTCTGAGTCGCCTCGATCCGTGTGTAGTCAGTACCAGATGATTTTTATCAGAGTAAAATTAGCTCAAACGGAGGTTATCATCAAGTTCAGAGCGTCAAAATGAGTCAGGAGGCTGTCTCGGATCGTCGATCGAAGGTCGAAAGCTCGGGACCCGAGGTCCGCTGGAGGCCAGCCACCTGCGGCAGCGCGTGCGGCAGCTCCGGTGACCTTGAAAAGCTATAATCTTGGCTCTTGGCAGTCTTGGACCTTTTGAGTTCTATGACAGCCTCAATTTTACACAATTTGGCTTCGATCAATACGGATTTAGTTCAAAATTCTCAGCTTAACGTGGTAGCTCGGGCGGTGGATCTCCGCCGGTGTTGGGCCCAAATTGACCTAGTTGTTTCCTTCTCCGTGGCTGTCTGAGCATGTCGGTGGCAGTGGTGCACCACATCGTTGTGTAGAACGGCGGCCCGAAGCTTCTCACGACGGCACACAAAGGCGGAGGTCGTTCTCCATCTTCCCGTGAGTGGTTCATGAAATTGGGAGAGGCAACAGCTTCATCGTGGGCCTCTGATTCGATTGACACTGGCCGTGTGTGTCACTGCCTTAGGAATGGGCAAACCCAATCTCTCCCACGATGGCGACGACCGGCGTCCTCGATCTCCGACGGCCAGTGACGGTATGGCGAAATTGATTGAGGCGTCATGCTCGCCTTGATCTTCTGAACACAATGGTGAGGTCAATTGACCTCGACGGTGGCCGGAGCTGCAAGATCGGCGAGCTCCACGATGGCTTGACGGCGGTGACTTCGAACTCCGACGGGCAGTGGCTATGGCGTGAAATTGATAGAGGCATTTTGATCCTCGCCTCACTCTAAGTGCTTTGGTACCGACGATGTCAATCAACGACGTCGGTGACGGCAAGATCGCAGGGTGGCACGACGGCAGGAATGGGGCAGCTCTGTCGTTTTGCTACAGCTGAAATCGAGCTGGGTGATCGGTGCCTTCTTGTTCCTCTCATCAATCTGAGTCTGTGGACACCAAGATCGTGTCAATTGGAGGTCGGATGATGGAGAAATCACGTCGAAAAAGTATTGTGTTTCCGCGGCTTCAACCGGCGCGTGTGGCCTCCTCCGGTAGTGTTTTGGTCGGCACAGCACACCGTTGAACTCAACTCGACGAGAGCTTCCTATTGGTATAGGAGGTGTTGAAAATGGAGGTCGGATCTTGGACTGAGTTTGAGGAGAGAGAGAGAGTAGAGAGAGAAAATAGAGAGAGAGTGTGGCTGGAAATTTTTTTTTCGTCATGTATTTATAGACCATTTTGTGTTCTACACAGTCTAAATCGTACAGTATCGGGTAGATCAAATTTTGATCCGTAACTTTAAATTTTCGTAAACATAATTGTATTTTTAAAAACTGTAACTTATTTGCACTTTAAAGATAATCATATAAATTTCTAATTTTCTTGTTGTATTATTGTGTTACTAAAATATTCAGACTGACATAAAAATCATTTTCATAAAAGTTATCCCTACTATATGGATTTTGTGATTTAATTTTGAAACCGTAAACTCTGAAACATTTGTCTTCAAAACCGGTAATTAACTATTTTCACAACTGTATCCATATTTATACATGTGTATATATACATATGTATGTATTTTAAGAAAATGTTATATATTTAAAACTTTGCTCAATATAAGTATTTTATTATTATAATTATTATTGTTTTTATTATTTTACTTTTAAAACTTTAAAATTTATAACATATACTTCTCACTAAAAATTTTCATATTGTAAACTTCAAATTTTATTATAAAAATAATAGTTGAAATTTTGTAAAAGTTTTATAAATTAAATTGACTATCTAAGTCAATTTAATTTAAAATTTCAAACTTAGCATACTCTCGTGCTTTATAGATATAACACGAATTACTTCTCATAAAGAGCCATTTATGGGTCCACGTCTTAGCAATAAATAAACATTTGTGGACCCCATCTACGCCCTTCTTCTTCTTTACTATTACTATGACAACTGCTATTATTATTTTTGTCATTACAACAATAATAATAAACTTTATGTAATTATTAATGTGTATAGTAATTAACTATACATATTCAAAATATTGGAATTCTCGAACTTCCAATGATCTTTATAACTTTCTTAAAATTCTTATCTCACTTTATGATCTCTATAAATTTTGAGATCAATTATAGTAAAATTGTCATAAATCTTGCGTACTTGAACTTAGTACTCACCATTTCAATTTATGGTATGGAGCTCATGATCACTTTTGATATGAGTTTCTTTAATTGAAATGACATCATATAAGAATTTTTCATATCATTATAGTAAGTTGGAAATTCCACTTTTGCCAAATAACATCATCTTTTTGGCTCATGCATGAAATTAATAAATTATAAACTTTTAGTTTAGCACATTAAATAATTATTTTTAATTTTTTTAATGTACCATCATGACATTATATTATTACATGTTTCATAAATAAAGCACATAAATTTGTGCATTCACAACATTATTTATTTTTAAGGTCTTACAACTATTAAGACCTTCAAATTTGCGTATTAATAAATGCTAAACTTGTACCTTTCCAAGTATTTAGCTAAGTAATTATAGAAAAATCTTTAATTAATCATACTTGTTAATTTTTAGATTTTTTCGGTCATTACAAACGCAATCCTTGTGGGAATGATATTTTATTCACTCTTTATTACTTGTCTACGATTCTGTATTTTCTGCAACAGCAACAAATATGAACCTTATGATACAATATACATAATTTTTTGGGGGTAAAATGGAAATAAAATATTTGGAATTTTTCAACATTACTATCAAGTAAGGAAAGTAACCTCATACGTAGGGAATTTCATTGCACTGGTAGAATTATTCATATAACGAAACGTCGCTCAAGTATATGACAAATAAGTTAAAAAAAGTCGCGAAATTAAAAGTCGTTATATTTCAGAGACATTTGGCAACGTTCAGTTTTAACATTCCTCTCATGTGTGCGTGAGGCACATAGGGAACGGACATCTTAACAACAATTTTTCAAAAATCCGTCATTAAATGCGTCATATAAGACGAGCGTTTAGCAGGATTTGTCTTTTTAATGTTATAACAGTGCTTGCTATCTTTCCAAAATCATTTATTATGAAAATCTTGTACAGGTTACATCAAAAACATGTTGCTATCTTAGAGGCAAATGTCATTTCAACCTTTTTTCTTGTGTTACAGCACTGTGAATCTTATAATAATCTCACGCCAAATATGTTGTTTCACATCCTTGCTCATCGATTTCGGATTCTGATATTTGTCGGAACATACCCTGAAACTAGCTCTAATTTTGCTTCGTAACTCATTGCCTTTCTTTTTGATCAGTTGGCCTTTAACATCAAATTTGCCCTTAATTTTTTCTCCCTTAGACCTCATCTTTGCAACGCGTTTCACTAACGTTGCTCTTTTGTCCCCGTTGTTATCGAAATTGAGTTTCTAGTTTTTTCTGGACATTCTTATTACCGAAAGAGGATGACGCATCATCTATATTTTTACCATATTGCTATTGCTACATTGTCCACAAGAAGTTAACAAAGTATCCCCTTGATAAAAAAAAAAGATTGTAAAATATGTTTGTGTAATTTTTTATTTATTTTGTGCTATTACGAAAAGAAAAAAAATTAATTGTGGTGCCAATTGTACATCGAAATTAATTTTCCTTCAATGTATTAGATGGCTTCGTTTTCTTCCCCTCTCTTAGCAACTTTTTTGAGGTGAAATATCAAATTTTACTTCTCTGAAGGGAGAAGAATCACTTGTGAGAATTATCTCATAATGGTGTTTATTTGGAACATATGCATTCAGCTTTAGACGGTCCGCTTAGCACCTTAATTACAAAAGTACATGCGATAAATTTAGCATTAAGCATTCCTCTTTTCTTTTCTTTTCTTTTTTTTTAAGGTTTTCTAAGCTTATGCATGAAAAATCAAAGTCTCAAATGTAAGGAAAAGGTAAACCATTATTCCTCATATATCGTGAGACTCAAACAATAGGTATGTTCTTTATTATTTATGGTGCTCAATGCCAGCGGTGTCTTAAAACCTTCAACTCCTTTTATTAAAGAAAAAAAATGATACATCAAAAGATTTAGGTTGCACCATGAAAATCTCCTTCATTAGAACGGTGACAAAATAAAAGTCTTGTAAGGCCACCTGTCTCCACTACTCATTAAAAAAATTAAATAAATTTCTCATATGTTTCATGACTTTTAAAATATGACCTCTAAGTTTTCCCATTCACTTGTATAAAAATTTAATAAAACATCTACATTTAAATCTTACTATTATCTTGTATCAATCTTTCTCAAATAAAAAAAAAAAAATACTCATGCTTTACATTTACATTTATTATCTTGTATCGATCCTTGCCTCTTTCTCCCATTTCTAAGTATTGACACGCACAAAAAAGTACTCATGCTTTACATTTATCTTAATTAAGTGTTTCACTAAAATAAATTTTTGGATCTGTTGTTGCATTGATGATGGGAAGAAAAATCTTTGTTGTCGGGGAAAAAAAATTATAAGCATTTAATAATTTTTTTAAAAAAAGTTCAGACAACTCGACTCGTTTATTTTCACCATCCAAGGAAAGAAATAGGTACATTTAACAGACGTGTGTATGCGACACTGTAGGTTCTTCCATTCCTTATACAAGGTCAAATATGAAGACAAAAGTGATCTCCAAAGTCAAGAATAAAAGCACAATTAGGTCATAGAAGATTCTTTGAACTCGTGCGTGTTACACGTGTTCTTTCCATAAAAACAATTCTTCTTTTCTTCCCATAGTAATATTTGGGTTAAACTTGTTTATGAAAAAATTAATTAGTCGCATAGTTAGGAGAAAGCAACACACTACTTGTTTATTCAGTTCTTTTCCTTTGGCCTTTACGTACGGAAGTTGGGAATATTTCCGCTTTCTTGACATGCTTCCTTATTAGTAATTTATTAAACTTGTGCATGACAACATTAATTAAACTACTAAATTGCGAAGGCCTGGAAAAAGGGTGTAAAAGAAAGGGATAACTAAAACATTTCTTTATCCAGCTCTTCTGAATTTATATAAAGACCATAGAGTCAGCCAAGTTGAGGATAAAACAAGCACGGATTTTGGCTATAGTAAAGCTTATTATTCAGATTATTTATCAGTTTGTAAATTTATTGTGTTTAGAGCAATTTTATAAAATTCATATTTATAATGTTAGTGAATTTATTGTATCTTGGAGGCAATTTGTGAGAAAACCCTCTCATCAAGATTTTTTCAAGTATTGAGGGCATATTATTCTTTAAGAAAAGTAATTGCTATTCCTCACACCTAAAATTAACAATTTAGTTGTTCCATACTAATGTAAATGAAAAGATAATAGTGATCAATATTGCCCGCTCGCTTTCAGCAGCAATGTGTATGGAAGAACAACCAGAAAGATTTTCATGCATTGAATTTTTTGGCATTCAGTAATTAAAAGGTTTGGTAATTTCTCTAGTGGGCCGGAATAAAAAAAATCCTACCAATAGAACTCCATTTTTAGTAGCCAAATTAAAATGTAATTTTGACCATACCTAATAGTCAAAAATGTGTTCTACCGATATACATAAAAAAAGACCAAATTTCTTTTTTCTTGTTCTGTGAGTTCTTAATTGTTCATTGATGAGTTGGGGTTTTACCAATTATTTGATATTGTTTTACCTTATCTTTTGTTAGTTTTTAGAGTTTTATTGGCCCCCTTTGGTAGTGTTTTTATTTTGTTTTTTTTTTTTGAAAAAATCAAAAAATGAGAATGTTTTGAAAAGTGTGTAAGTTGGTAAGTTTTTAAAAACAATAACATTTTTTAATAAAAAATTATTAATATAAACAAATATTTTGTTGCCCAATTGTCCCCCACCCTCCATTTCCCCAGCTTCCCTTCCTCACACAACCCTCGATGGCCACCATCCGTTGCCGTAGCCCCCGCCTTCTCTCCCTCGCGATCTCTCTCTATATGTTTGGAGGAGCATGATGGAGAAGACGGCGTGGGTCGTTGGGTTTGCTGCCCCTATTATTGATTGCCCTAGTCCCAACCTTCTCTCTCATGATCTCTATCTGTCTCTTGATTTAGAGGAGCATGACGAAGGCAGAGGCAACAACGTGGGTCATTGGGTTCATCACCCCATCATCGACTACCGTAGCCCTGACTGTAACGCCCGATGTTTTCTTCCATAGACACTTATATTAATTTAACGTCAGAATGTGATATTTTAGTATTATTATTATTTATGATAAGTAAATTAACTTTTATTTAGGAATGTCGCAGGTGATGGCCTCGTAGGATCGATGTGCTCGGGATGTTCGTGTCAAAAGTGATGACAAGCTTAAAAATATTTATTATTTTTTATTTTTTTAGAGTTTCAACTTGCTTTAAATTCATAATCTTTATAATGTTCTAGGTTTATATATGCCTACATTTATAGTTTTGATGGTGACATGAATTTTATTGCATATTTTTTTATTTTTATAACATTTATGATGTCATGATAATTACATATGCAACATTTTTTTATTATGGAGTTAAGAAGTTAGATAATATAAAATATCCAAGAGAATAATGTGAAATTTAGGATTAATATTTATTATTTGCAAAATTTATTTTACAATATTTACACATTTTTACAGCATTTTTTATTTTTAGAATTTCGTTATGGAACTTCAATAACAAGAAATGTAGTTAACATTAAAATGGAATTTCAACAACAAGTGCAATTAATTTTAAATAACTTTAACAATAACAACAAATAAAGAGAGAATTAATAATAATTATAACAAGGCTAAGATTCAAAGGCTCCATTCTGGCAATCAACTTAAATAATTTTTTTTCTAATTATTTATTAATTGGTTTAAGAATATATTATGCCAGTTTATGTTGACAATAAATCAATCATTATCAGGCATTTACTGTGTCATTTTATGTCTATAATACAACAAAAACTCAACTTAATAAACAAGCAGAATTTCAACATTATTTAACTAAAATAACAACCAAAATAATAAGTTAAGCATTTACCGAGCTATTTTCTATCTACGGCTAATCAATGCCCTCATAAGCATTATTTGTGCCAGTCTATGTCTTCAAAAAATCAAAACCAGAATTTGACAAAGTCTTAGCTAAAAAAAATTTAAAATCCTAAGTTTTTTAAAAAATATTTTGGCATTATAACTGCTTAAAAAACTAAGAAAAACTAAAAATATTTAAAGTGATTTTGCTAGAGCTTTGCCCTCTCACCTTAGCTAAAAAGGAAATTTAAAAAGACATATTTAAAATAAAATACTAGAAATATTATTGAGCATAATTTTTACAGCATAATCTAAGAGATATTTTACAAAAACTTAGACTAAAAATTGAACATAAAAACTAAACTCAAAACTATAAAAACATTAAACACTGAACAGTAATTTTTTTATACTGCGGAGAGGTGAAGATGCACGGGTTCCCCCATTTTTCAAAGCTCAAATTGCATTAAAATTATGTAGACTTAAATAATACACAAGAATAATGTGCGCTAATAGAACTCTAGGAGACTATAAATTAGAAGAAGCAACAATACGAAGCTGCAGCGAGGGGTGAAGATTGAGGCTGAAAAATTCATTACGACATTTAGCACGGCGTTTTATGTTAACATGGATACATAGATAAAGCTCCAATCTTTCCCCCATTTTCTTATTTGTTTTTCTTCTATCAAGGATTTTGGAAATGCACAACTTCGGGCCACGTCCTAAAGTTTGGACAATTACATATATTTATGAGTACAAACTAGTAGAAAAGTCACATTATTCTGGATGTCGACATTCAACGACGCTTCTTAGTGCTCCACCACACGTTTCTGTGATTTCACAAATATCAAAACATGAAAAGACAAAACGTGTGTGGACTTGCGCTTGACTTATCTTTAAAGTCTTTCCGTCTTATCCAAACAAAAAGAAGAGGAAGAAGCTATATATATATATATGTGTGTGTGTATGTATATATATATATATATCTATATATAGGGACTCACTTGAGTCCGCCCAGATGAATTTGGACCGTTCAGATTACATTTGAGGGCTATGATTAAGTGTAAGGGCAAGTGAAATGAAGCGCACCGTTTACTTTTAACAACCTGTTAATCAATGGATTAATTCTAAAATGATGTGTGATCCTTCCTAAATTAAAATATTGTTGACATGCTTGACTTTCGAAGCCGCAGAACTTGTACGTTATCTGTTGTGAGTCTCAAACACGAGGGGATTAAAGTCCTTGACGTCTTCACCTTCCATATTTGTGCTCATCGTACTGTATTTCATTAAATGCTCATGAACAAATGTTGTATTTATTACTTCTGACGTGATTTCATAAAGTGTGCATATTTAATGTTTGCTTTTGCATTCAACTTGTATAAAGAGTAAGTGCCAGAAATATCAGCGTTCAACGCGGAGAGGCCTTGGACAAATCTTCGTGTAAGTTATGGCCAACGCCAATTACGGAAAAGACCTTCATCTTATATACTCAAACAAAAGCCTCCAGTGCATCTAGGACTAGAAGCCGGCCGGTTGTAGCCTTTTATTCACCTTGGAACACGACAAAAAGAAGCCAGCCGTCTTCACATCTTTGGTGTGCTAAAGCGAACTTTCATTCGTCTGGGAGAATTCACTTGTCATAGCATTGTGAGCACTTGTTTTGGAGAATTCTAAACCATTCAATAAATTAGTAATAGTTTGTTAATTATAACAATTCAAGATAATATTAAATAATACTGAAGCAGTAGATGGAATGCAAACTGGCATTCCAGACATTGCGAGGAATACTAATCATCCTATTTAACAAAATGCTTACTACATGAAACTGAGTAAAAAGTTTGAAAAATATTTATCTCATGAAAACAAGCGGGGATATTATCGTCACCAAAAAATGGAAGTGGAATTATTTTAATGTGCCTCTTATCAATACACAAGCAGGGATATTCTTCATTACTTGTACTAAAAAATTTCAATTGCTACAATATAAAGCTTTCATATATTAAGTAAAAATAAAAATTTATTACAATATAAAACTCTCACATACTATAATTTTTAAGTTTCAACTACAAGCTCCAACGTTTTTTTTAAACACACACGTAGTCAATTTAAACCCAACCCATGACATGATTTTTTTTTTTTTGAAAACCGTATCACAAACTTGATATTGACATGGCTATTTTATAGATTAAAATGACATGACTCGAAATTGATACATAACACAAAATTGATACGTAAATCCAAAATTGACACAAAAATTTTATACTTTTGTCGAATTTTTTTTTACCTATTATGAAGAACTAAAATATTATAGCTCTGCTAAAGCATACAATTATGAGAAAATCATAAGATCACAAGTTCTTAACAAACTCTAAAATATATGACGTAAAATATTTTACAGTTCAACCATAAATTGACTCATTTTGTTCATGTAAATTTCAAGTCAACTTGAATTTTATCTCTTTTTCTTCAATCCTAACCCATCAAAATTATGTCATTTTCAAATCATATAACCCATATTGTAGGCCCTACTAATAAGCTACTTCATAGTTGATTTTAGCTGATAACAATTTTTTTTCCTTTGCCTTTGTTTCACTTAATTTCATGAATGTATGATATATGCTACCTCTCTTGTTCACTTATGCCTGGTAAAAAACGATCGAACAACTGGTGCGTCCCTTACTTTTTGTATTATACCAAATTTTCAATTAATTTGGACTTGCTTTTTCCTTTTTCTCTGTTAAATAAATTACCTTAGTTTAGTTTCGATAGAATTTCTCAACAGATTTGGACTAATAATTTCCGACAATTATAATAAAAAAAGAATAAAGGAATCAAGTAACGCATTTATGGCTACTAAAACAAAGAGGTTACGTCAAATTGACATCCCCGCTACGTTAATTGGCTAAAAGTTACAAGGTCGTTTCCAGGAAAACAGCAGTATAAATCATGTCATATAATGACCATTGTCATTCAGCCTATTTACAAAAAAAGCCCAATAAATTTCCTCCCACTTGCAGCAACCGGTTGCAATAGGTAAACCAAACAATTAGCTTAGGCACTTGGGTTACTTAGATCCAAAACTAAGCAAGAATTAGATCTAAACAAGGGCCACCTAAGAGCTGCTCCCTCCAGCCGGCTGGAGGGAAGCATAGTCCTAAAAAATTAATCCGATCCATAAAATAGCACCTATATGGGTAAGAAAAAAAACGCATATTTTACTATGAAAGGCTTTCAGAATTGTATTATCTAAAAGTTAAGATTAAGCGGCCTTTGTTCAGTGACAACCCCCTAAAATAGGGTTCTGTTAGTACCCAATTGAGAAATCTTTAAAATTAAGAGCACAAGTTTTAAGTACATTACAGGTCTTTTGTTCAAGATCTCTCCAATAGCACAACATGGTGAAGTCACAAAAGACAACGAGAAACTTGTACAACAGAAGTGGGCCATTTATTTGGAACAGGTGTCCGGCCGTTGGCTGTGATAAGTAATTAATCTATCCCTTCGGGTCATGGTCACGTGGACTATGCTCTGAAAGGGTCCCAAAACTCGTCACAACTCAGAGTAATACAATGGGAACTTCGTCTTCAGAGTAACACTCAAGAGGAAGCTCATTATCTGTTTTTCATTGAAGAATTATCTTATATGAGCAATCTTATTCAACTTTATGATATTATAACTTTGCTACATATAAAACAGTAGACTTAATTCAAAAAATATATTATATATTAGACTGAGAGCAGTAATTTATAAATAATAAGGTTTAAACCTTATGGGATAGAAAGATTTTTTATGTTGTAGAGTAACAATTAAAACTCGATGAACATGTAATTTAAACTTTTTATAAATTATTCTTGCTCATAGTGTTTAATATTGCTTAACTAAAGATATCAAACAAAGGGAAAAATTTTGCATGTCTATGTCAATGGTCAATGCTTATCCTTGTGGAAAATAGCAAAAAGAACCAAATGGTCCATCTCCTAAATGGGGTTCTTAAATAATAGCTGTGGATGGAGAAAAGTCACCTAAGGAAAACTGAATACTGAATACTGAATACTAGTAGTTTTTAATTTATGTAGTATTGGTAAAAATTGCTGGCCTTTTTGTAATGCTATTTTCTCTTCCCAATCATATCTCAATCAAATCAACCTATGCATCCTATTGAAAATGAGATTCCACCTGTTTTGGCTCAAGTTTCTTTCGCGTTCATTTTTCAAAGGTAATCAAATAATACACAAGAATTACGTGCTCTAATAGAACTCTGATAAAATATAAATTGGGAGAAGCAACAATACGGTACGAAGCTACCAGGAGTGAAGATTCAGGCAGAAAATTTTATTACGACATTTGACAAGGCGTTTTATGTGGACTTTGATATAGATTAAGCTCCTATTTTTTCCCCATTTTCTTATTTGTTTCCACCTATCGATGATTTTGGAAATGCATAACCTCGGGCAACGTCTTAAAGTTTTGACAATTACATATAACCATGAGTACTAAATTAGAAAAGTTACATCAATAATGGATGTCGACATTTAACCACTCTTCTCTGTGAGTTTATAAATATCAAAACGTGAAACACAAACCCCGTGTTGACTTGGGCTTGACTTTTCTTTATACTCTTTCCTTCTTGTCCAAAGAAAAAGAAAAAGAAAAAGTAGAGGAAGAAGTTATATATGCATAAGCCTCACTTCTAGCGTACGTAGCTATAATATAAAACTTTTATATATTACAATATAAAACAAAAAATATTAATTTCTAAATACACAAGATTTGAAAGGCGCTTTATGTAGACTTTATTATATATATATATATAGCAACTATCTTTCGTTATTTCATATTTGTTTTTCTCCTATCGAGGATTTTGGGATGCACAACTTCGGACAACATCCTAAAGTTTGGGACAATTAAACATGCACGTTTGCAACCTCGTAGAAATTAGTAACAATAATAATAGATGTCGACATTCGACTACGCTTTTTAGTGCTCAACAACTCATTTCTCTGATTTTGTACTTATCAAAACGTGAAACACAAACCGTGTGTTGACGTAGGCTTGGCTTATCTTTACAGTCTTTCCTTCCTGTCCACAGAAAAAGAAGAGGAAAAAGTTATATATGCATGATTCTCACTTATAGGATGGATGCCTATAAAAAACAAGCACAAATATTTCCATTTATTGAGCTGTTGGTATTTAGTAATTAAAGTACTTGATTGCTCGGCCCGTTCAAGATGGAACAGAGATTGGAGGTCGCTGCCCGAGAAGGGAATATCGACGCCTTGTATTCTCTGTTGAAGGAAGATGCATATCTTTTGGAGCGCATAGAGGGGGTACCTTTCATTGATACTCCTTTGCATATAGCTGCTTCTGCAGGGCAAGTCCGTTTTGCCATGGAGATCATGAGGCTAAAGCCATCTTTCGCGAGGAAGTTGAACCAAAACGGGCATAGCCCTATTCATCATGCTTTGCAAAATAAGCAAACAAATTTGGTACTTTGTCTTCTAGACATCGACAGAGATCTCGTCCGCGTCCAAGGAAGAGAGGGTAAAACTGCTCTGCATTTCGCGGCTGAGTGTGGCATGGTTGATCTTTTGGCTGTGTTTCTATCCGTTTGCCCCGAATCCATTCGTGATTTGACGATTCGAAAAGAAACTGCACTGCATGTTGCTGTTAAAAGCGATAAGTTGGAAGCACTCAAAGCCCTCCTGGAGTGGCTTGAGCATGTTGGCAAGAACGGGGTCCTCCAGTGGAGTGACGATGAAGGAAACACAATCTTGCATGTTGCAGCATCCAGGAATCAAGTTGAGGTAATAGCTTCTTAAGTTTTATTGCTAGCTAATGGCTATACAACCAATAATTAGTTATTGATTTCGCCAATATAAATTAGTGCAAAGAGTATTGAACGGACATCTTAAATATTAGTTACAGTTGTTAGTAATTGTTGAGTTGTTCTGTTGTTAGTACGGGTCAGGCTAGCAGTTTGTTATATGGAGTTTTCTAACAGGGGAATGCTATTCATCCAGACCGACCGGGCTGTGGCCCGCCCTCTCAGTGGAGTGGCCCCCACCTGGTGGTTTCTACAGGTGGAGCCTACTGTAGGACCCACCAGGTGAGGCCCACCCCATTGAGAGGGCTGGGCCACAAGGTTTTCCTTTCTAACACGGGACTTATATGTTTTCTAAGACACGACTTACAGTTACACGATAATTAGGAATCAGAATCATCCCAAGTCCCATTCATCTATTACCGGATGAGTTGTTGTAAAGTTACTTGTTTACCGTTTAAGTCATTTTTGTATATTTAAAAAATAAATTATATACTTGTTAAGATTAGTTTTTATGGTTTTGTTTTCAATGATTATCTTTTTAATAAGGTATGTTTTAACAACAATTGATAATATAGATGGAACGGTAAAGATTCAATCTCATTAATTATCATAATTTTTTTGGTCAACCATCTATTTAATTATAGCCATTAAATTTATATCAAACAATTAATAATAACAATTGTATATATTAAAAACATAACCAATAAAACCACATTTATACTTGTTATATTTATGTTGTCATAATCCAAATAATTATATAATATTAAAATATTAATTAAATAAATATAAGTACTTTTTCTTCAAAAAAATAGATTTTCAAAATTTGAATATAATAAATAAAAAATTAAAAATAGTGTCAAAAATATGCTCTACATATAAAAATCTTAAATATTAGTTACAGCTGTTCTGTTGTTAGTACTGGTCAGAATAAAAATCTTACGAGTATGTCCTACATATATATGCATCATTGACTGATAATATGTGAACTTATCAAGGCTCACAAGTATAAATTACACATACACTCGCTTTAAGCGTAAAACCTATGCCAAAAACGTGCAATTATTTGCATTTTCTTTATTTTCTTTATTTTCTATGTCATCAAACTGACATTACTCCTATTGGGTAAGTAAACACGTAATCCTCGTTTTTCCGTTCTCTTTCACTACGAGTAAACACACCCCCTAGATGTTGATATAGGCCATGTTCACCTTCAAGAAAGGAGAGAAGGGAAGGCATGAGTCCTTCCCAATGGTTATAGATAATAAAAAAGGAGCCATCAACTCTTAGCTTAGCTAGGACATGACCTTCAACTCTGGGATGCTTTCATATCCACGTGTTCAATATCCTTCAAAGATGTCACTATCAGCTTGTTGCTTTGAAAAACGATATATTCTTGAATATTTTGATAATATAGTTATAATTAGAGGGAGAAGGGCGGAAGAAGAGAGGTGAGGGAGAAATCCAATCTCTTGTTTGGTTGGGGGAAGAGATGAAGGAGAGAAAAAATAGAGGTATGACCCCCCCTTTCGGATTCAATGACAGAATAATCCAACTAAACCCACCATATTAAAATTTTAAAAAATTTTACTCTTAAAAAGAGGTAATAATAATAATAAGTAATTAATAAAACAGACAACATAGTAATTACACAATAACTATCGTCCATTTTCAGCCATCTATCTCTTCTACCAAACAGCTTGAAGGATAATTGTAATTCTATTTATGCTTTCACTCTCCATCCTTCCCATCAAGTGGAGCCTTATCGTATGATCTGCATATATGCAATGTTGGATAGTGATTTATAATCGAGCATATAAATCGTTTATATGGGCAGGTCGTGAATTCGTTAATAGCTTGCGGGGTAGATGTACAAGCCATCAATATGGCAGATGTAACGGCCTTGGACATCTCAAACCAATCAAACGAAATGGGGAATCCAGATATCACAGACATCCTAGGGAAGCAAGAAAGCAGAGACACCATAATCAATGCTCGTGCTTTAGAAGCTGCTTCCGATGCAAAATGGCCCTTCAAATACTTGAGGTGAGAACTAATATATATATATATATATATATATTAGGGTCAGCAAGGCAAAAATAATACATTTTATAGTTTCAACTAACTTTTATTACAATTTTTTAATCACAAAATATAAACTAAAACTTAATTGAAATTAAATTTTGTAGTTCAAATTGCGTTTTAAACACCCTAAAATAGTTGTGATTGAGTAATTTAAGAATAGAAAATAAAAGGAACCTACCATTGTAGTGTTGCCATGACTCGGCATTGTGGTCAATGAGGGCCATGAAGTAGAGTTAATGATATTTTATTGTAGGCATTATCTTGTAATTAGATGACTGGCGCGCTAAACCATTTAATACATACGCTAGAGCCTTAACCGAGGAGATTTTTTTTTCTAATTTTTAATATTTCAATCTTCACACTGCATATACACAGAGAAAATAATGGTGGTTAGGTTTGGACTTAGAAGACCTGGTTGTTTCATACACTACTGTGTGGAACTAAAAAGTAGTACTGTATGCAACACCAATTATAAGGTATTAGTGAAATTTTTTCAATTTCTTTAAACTAATTATAGTACTATTAACTCTTGTCATCACTTTTTGATTAAAAGGTGATTTTCATCTGATCATATAACAAGTTATATGTACTTTTATCTCTAGCATCACGTCAAACCAGGGACTATAGGTTCCAGTTCAATACCTGCGTACTTTCCTCATTAGAATAAATATTGTGATTTAGCCACTCTATCGGTTCTGATAAATGTTTTAATGATTGCATTGTATTGAGATTAACAGAAGGAATGAAAGGTTGAGAGATGTGAGACATGCAGCTCAATTCGGAGACACCGAAATTCTACTCTCTTTAATTCAAAAAGATCCGTGTATCCTCGAATGCTTTGACGACCTACCGTTTGTCGAGACTCCTTTACATATAGCAGCTCGTCTTGGACATTTCAACTTTGCCAGGGAAATCATGAGATGGAAACCATCATTTGCTAAGAAGCCAAACCAAGAAGGGTTATATCCCATTCACCTTGCTACACAAAACGGCCATATCCAAATATTGAAGCAACTCTTGAGCTTTGATAAAGGCCTTGTGCGGTTGCAGGGAAGAGAGGGTAAAACTAGTTTGCATTATGCAGCTGGAAAGGGAAACATCGATCTTTTAGACGCATTGTTGACAGCTTGCCCACCATCAATGGAAGATGTGACAGATCGTAGCGATACTGCTCTTCATATCGCGATAAAACATTCCAAATCCGATGCTTTCAATTTCCTATTGAAAAGGCTTCAACGGGCCGCTATAGAGCAGGAGACAAAAGTTCTGAGCTTTCCGGATGACGAAGGCAGCACCGTGCTGCATACTGCAAAAAAGAGGAATCAGCCCGAGGCATGCTTTCCTCACTCAACTTGATTTGCTAATATTAAAAGATTAATTATTTTCCTTTTCATTTAATCATATGCTTGCCTACAGGGAAAAGATTCCACCTGGACTTTGCATGAAAAGAAAATTAGGAAAAAGAATAAGTGACTCCCTTTTCATTCAATAATATGTTTACTTACAAATTTAGTAACGAAATTTTAGCCCCTATACTCAATAATATAAAAAAGAGTTATGAGAATGTCGATGGTTACGCTCTGTTAGTATAGATTCCTAGTTGAAAGGAAAAAAGTTCACATGTTATAACCCATTACTAATTATTTAATTATAATATTTTAATAATTACATTGATAAAATTTATATTTCCAAGTTTAGTAAGCAATAGGTGTTTCTTATTAGACCATCTAAAAATACAAGTAAACACTAAAAAGTTAAACCAAATGATATTATAGTTGATGATCAAATAGCTGAAACTGAAAATAAATAAATAAATAAATAACTGTCAGAACCCACGTCCTATAATTTTTTTGGTAACCCTCATTTCTATATATTTATTTATTTAATTAGTGCACTATTCATCCAATGATCCCCAGGTCGTGAAACAGCTATTGGATGTCCAAGCCTTAGTAAAACTAGCCCAATCGCTAGACATTACTAAAGAAGATAGACCGTCAAGACATCGTTGCCTTGCAATCTTATATAGGTACTTGCAAATCCTCTCGACGGAACGTCTGATAATGTCTGTGATTAGATACAATCGAGGCATCTCGGTGGAATCACGGCATATGCTGTTAGCTGTCTGTGCTCTGATTGCAACAATGACATACCAGACTGCAGTTGACCCTCCTAAAAGTACTTATAGAGATAGCGTTATTAATAATGATCGCAAGAACATCTCTTGTATCTTCAACAACACAATTACCAACTCTTCAAGTCCCAACGGTATCATTTTCTGTTCCATGCAAAATAGCAATACTACTACTGCTTCCGGTGATCAGTTGTTGGGTGAATTTTCCGCAAGAATCATCCTTTTCTGGATGTCCAACATTCTCGCCCTCACACTGTCAGTGATGACCATCTTTTTCGTACTCCCAAATAAGCTCCGATCTGTTATGTTTGCACCACTCGCCTATTTTGTGATATGCTACGTGGTGACAACTGGCATCACTGGTTCGTGGTTCTGGCTTATTTTAACGGTTGTGATTTTGCTTGGGATGTTCTCAATTGTGGCTAAAATAATAAAAAGACTTCAACAGGGGGACCAAATTGACTAGCACTCGGTTCAAGCTATTTTAAGAGAGTGGTCAAGGTCGCTAAAAGTCAAATGAAGATCTACCTGAGAAATGGGTTTGCAAATGAAATGCAGTGGAAAACATTATTATTATTATATTATTGTTGTTGTTGTTATAGCCTTGGAGATTTACTTGATCATGGACACCTTCTGGGTTGCTGTATGCATGATTGAACAGGGGTTTTTTTTTTTTTTTTTTTTTTCCGCTGAAATACATCTTGGCGTTCAATGTTCTAACTTATGATAACTTAGTCGAACATTTCTTGAGTGAAATATGTTTTTATATATTTTCTATAAGATATGTTTTTATATTTGGTTTGCAACATTTGAATGAAAAGTTCACTCCTTCAACCTAGAAATGGACTTTCTAAATTAGTTGATCTATCTTACCCTATTATAAGTTTATACTTAGTTTAGATTAATTATCTTTTTTAAATAATGTTGTAACTTTCGTTTTGATGGTACTCTCTAATCACTAATTTTATCTTGAATGGATTAAGCTAATTGTTTGAGCTTGTTAGGCTCTGACGCTACATAGAAAGTAGAGTTTTTATGGTCCTAGACTTCCATCTCACAAAATTTGAATTCATCCAATTTATTTGTTAAAAGAATTTCTAAGAAACTGATTTTTTTTTTTACAAAATGATGTTCTGTTCTTAGTACAGGTCACAATAAAAATCTTACAAATATGTCCTACATGTATATACATGATTGACTTATAATATGTGACCTTGTCGAGGCTAATAAGTATAAATTGCACATACACTGACTTCAAGCGTGAAACCTATTCCAAAAACGTGCAATAATTGGCATTTTCTTTATTTTCTTTATTTTCTATACATCAGACATTACTCCTACTAGGTAAGTAAACACGTGATCCTCGTTTTCCCGTTCTCTTTCACTAAGAGTAAACACACCCCCTAGATGTTGATTGTTGTGAAAAATCTGCAAGTGCACAAAATCGTAGACAAGTAATAAAGAGTGAGTAGATTATCGTTCTCACAAGAATTGCGTTAATCTAACTAAGTATCGAAATTGGTTAACTCTAAAATTATTTGAAGAATCAAATATAAATAGAAAAATAACAAAACAGAACAAAAAGTAAATAAATGAAAACCTAAATAATAAAAGACTAAGACATCCGATTTTACCTAAATTAATCATATTCAAATTATCTAATTTAATCAACTGGTATTTACTCCTATGCTGATAACGAATTTCTCTTAGGTAGTTATTAATTTTTCTCAAGCATTAATAATTTATCCCAGTTAGCAAATTTCCTATATTTCTTTGAAAACTCTAAACTTACCAAGATTCATTAAGAACAAGAAATTCACAGTGTTACACAAATCTCATAGATATCTCTATCTTATGATAATCTCATGGCATTCAGTTATGGTCCAATTTAATTATCACTTCTCAACCTCAAATTAAATCACAAATTATGCAAAAGATGCACAAACTTTTACAAGCATTAAGATTAGATTAAACACTCAGCATAGATAATGAATAAACATCAAATTGAATTAAATTAAATAAAAGTGAACATTCATAATCCGGCTACATCGTAACCCAATAATAGAGAAAATTAGTTTATGCAACTAAAAACAATCCTACATAATATTTTAAATATGATGAGTGAAAGAAAAGAACTCTGTTTGGATGCGCAGATGATTTTAGTCTTCCGGTTGCACCGTTCTTCTTCTTTATGGCAGTGAGTTCTCCCTTCTTTTCTATAGTTTTTCTCTGTTAAAATTCGTGCTCCAACCCTTCATATTGTTTTATTTATAGGCTAGGATTTGAAAGGGCAATTTTAAAACAAAATTACACTGAAATTTGAATTGAGATCGCAATAGAGCCTAGGCTTCATTACGGCGCCTAGGCGCCAAGATTGTAGTTCCTAGGCGCCAAGATTGTAGTTCCTAGGCATGTGAAATTTGTCCTTGAACTGGCACCTAGGTGCCATGACTACGGCGCATATGCTTCAAAGTAGCGCCTAGGCGTCAGGATTGTAGCTCCTATGCGCTACTGCTAGTCGGCCTCTTTTCACGTGACGGCGCCTATGCATCCAAATTATGGCGCCTAGGCGCTTTGCTCTCGGGTCTTTTTGCATGAAAATTTATCTTCAAGAGCACCTAGGTGTCCTAAATGTCACGCCCCACCAAGCCACAAGGAGGCCACACACTTGTCTTGGGCGTTTTTGGGGGAGAGCATAGCCCAAGTGAGATTCTAGAAGGGTCCAGACTGTTCTACAATGTTCTGCAGCATTCCAGGAGGTTCCAGCACAGTCCAGAATCATCCTGATGAATCTAGCAGATCCTGGAAGACTCAAGACTGCTCTAGAACTCTCTAGAATATTTTATTTGTAAATATCTTCCACACTATGCTAGAACATTCTAGATAGTAAATAGTAGCCGTTAGATCGTTGTAAAGATCAATGTAATCTAGACCGTCCATTAGTTGGGAGGATGGCTATAAATAGGACCATCCCCTTCATTTGTAAACCATCCAAGGAAATCAAGAAGAAAAGCCTTTCCAAAGTTCTCCTTGTTCTCTCTTGTTCCCTTGTGTTCTAGGCAAGAGCGTGAGTGAGTTAGGCTGACTTAGCATCGAGGCATTGCTAAGGCCGCACGA
Organism: Artocarpus heterophyllus; assembly: GCA_025403435.1. Classification (NCBI taxonomy): domain Eukaryota; kingdom Viridiplantae; phylum Streptophyta; class Magnoliopsida; order Rosales; family Moraceae; genus Artocarpus; species Artocarpus heterophyllus. Next base: position 70,613 of record JAJQZP010000438.1, read on the forward strand.
GTAGTTTGAAGAAATTAAGCTCGTGACAGTTGGTATCAGAGCGAGGCTCAGGCTGAGACAATGGCTAAGAACAATGCTGCTCAAAGGGCCACGGGAGCCAACCCTTCCGACGTGGAGGTGACGCAAGAGCGAGGCCGCGAAGAAATAGTCGACCCCAACGTTGTGGCTAAGCGGGGTCGATCTAAGGACGTGATCTCTAGTTTTGACTCACGCCTATCTCGGGTAGAGGAGGACGTGAGTGGCGTGGAGGCCCAGGTGGATGACCTAAGCCAACGGGTGGATGGCCTAGAAGCGGAGGATGCCGCTATCCACACTGCGATCCGAGGCATGTTGCTTCAACTAGAGGAGTCCTTGCGGGCCGAAATTGAGAAGGTTCGTGAGGAGTTTGCGGGAGAGCTCACCAAAATGCGTCGAGCCCACGAGATGGAGCTGAACAGCACACTCACACGCATTGAGGATATGCGTGGGGACTTAGCCCTTTGCAAGCGGGCATTGGCAACAGGGTCCAGTAGTAGCACCATTGAAGCTAGGCGCATTGATGTGCCAAAGCCTAAGAGTTTCGGGGGATCACGCAATGCACGAGAGGTGGACAACTTCTTGTGGGGCCTAGACCAATACTTTGGAGCCATGGCCATCACAGACGAGGACGCCAAGATCCAGTCTGCGGCTCTTTATCTCAATGACACAGCCATGCTGTGGTGGAGGAGAAGACGGGGAGACATCGAAAAAGGTACGTGTACCATGACTACCTTTGATGACTTTAAAAGAGAGCTTAAAAGGCAATTTTATCCCGAGAATGCCGAGGATGAGGCTAGAGCTCGTCTGCGACGGCTTAAACAATCAGGATCTATTCGTGACTATGTTAAAGACTTTACTAACTTGGTACTTGAGATCCCTGATTTGTCGGACAAAGACGCACTCTTCAATTTTATGGATGGGCTCCAACAATGGGCCAAGACCGAGCTGAGGCGACGTGGGGTACAAGACCTTGCCACTGCCATAGCTGTGGCCGAAAGCCTGATTGACTATGCAAGCCAAAAGGAGTCCACCAACAAGCCGAAGGATAAGAAGGGTGGTCAAGCCAAAGGTGGGGGAGACAAAGGCCAACGCAGAGACGAGCACCGCCAAGATAACACCTCAAGGGGCAAAGACAAAAGCAAACAAAGGGACAACAAGAGTTCAAGTAGGTCCAACAACAAATGCTTCCTTTGTGATGGTCCCCACTGGGCTAGGGATTGCCCACAGAAAAGAGCTTTAAATTCGCTCCTTGCCAGTCATCAAGACGGGACGGAGTCCGATGGTGGTAACAATGGTGTACACATGGGGTCCTTACAGCTACTCAATGTGATCCAATCTGCTCCCAAGACCCAAGCGAAAGGCCTACTCTTTGTGGACGTGTCCATTGGAGGGAAACCAACGGTAGCCATGCTTGATACAGGTGCGACCCACAACTTTATTTCAATCGAAGAAGCCCAAAGGTTAGGACTTAAGGCGACTGGTGGAGGGGGCTCCATCAAGGCAGTTAATTCAGCTGCTCGACCCATTCATGGCATAGCTCGAGGAGTTAAGACCAGCGTGGGAGCCTGGTCCGGACAAATGGACTTCTCCGTAGTTCCAATGGATGACTTTAGGGTCGTCCTGGGATTGGAATTCTTGGATCAAGTCAAGGCATTCCCAGTACCATTCGCCAACAGCATGTGCATCATGGACGGCGATAAGGCTTGTGTGGTACCGACAACAAGGACCAACAAGCAAGGCGTAAAGGTGCTCTCAGCAATGCAATTTAAGAAGGGCATCCGGAGGGACGAGGAAAGCTACTTGGCTATCCTCAAGGAGCATGATGATGAAGAACAAGGGCCACTAGAAGTCGAGCCAAGGGAGGTAGCAGCTGTCCTCGAGGAGTTCAAGGACGTTGCACCAGCAGAGTTACCAAAGAAGCTACCACCAAGGAGGGAGGTAGACCATCAGATCGAGTTGGAACCAGGGACAAAGCCACCAGCCATGGGTGCATATCGTATGGCACCACCGGAATTGGCGGAGCTAAGAAGGCAACTCAAGGAGTTACTTGATGCAGGGTTCATCAGGCCTTCCAAAGCCCCATTCGGCGCACCAGTCCTGTTCCAGAAAAAGAAGGATGGTTCCTTGCGCATGTGCATCGACTACAGAGCTCTCAACAAAATCACGGTAAAGAACAAATACCCCATCCCTCTGATTGCTGACCTGTTTGATCAACTAGGTCATGCCCGCTACTTCTCGAAGTTAGACCTTCGCTCGGGGTATTACCAAGTTCGCATAGCCGAAGGAGACGAACCAAAGACCACATGTGTTACAAGGTATGGGTCTTATGAATTCTTGGTTATGCCATTTGGACTAACCAATGCACCTGCTACATTCTGCACTTTGATGAACAAGTTGTTCCACCCGTATCTCGATCAATTTGTGGTCGTCTATTTGGACGACATAGTGGTGTATAGCAAGACCTTGGAAGAGCACGTGCAGCACTTGAGAGAGGTGTTTAAGGTGCTACGAGACAACGAGCTATACATCAAGAAGGAGAAGTGTTCCTTTGCCAAGCCGGAGGTATCCTTCTTGGGGCACAAGATCAAGGGTGGCCAACTAATGATGGAAGATGACAAGGTGCATGCAATCCAAACTTGGGAACCACCAACCAAGGTACATGAGTTGCGATCTTTTCTTGGGCTAGTAAACTACTACCGCCGTTTTATCAAGAGTTATTCGGCGAGGGCTGCTCCACTGACCGACCTTCTCAAGAAAAACAAAGCATGGGACTGGACAGAGAAGTGTCAAAGGGCCTTTGAAGATCTGAAGAAAGCAATCAGTGAGGAGCCCGTACTCAGCCTACCCGATCACACCAAGCCATATGAGGTACACACAGATGCCTCAGACTTTGCCATAGGGGGCGTTCTTATGCAGGAAGGACACCCAATTGCATATGAAAGCCGAAAGCTTAATGAGACTGAGCGACGCTACACAGTACAAGAGAAAGAGATGACAGCCGTCGTCCATTGCCTTAGAGTGTGGCGCCATTATCTACTTGGGTCTAAGTTCGTGATAATGACTGACAACATTGCAACAAGCTACTTCCAGACCCAAAAGAAACTCAGTCCAAAGCAAGCTAGATGGCAAGACTTCTTGGCTGAATTCGATTATGTCATGGAGTACAAGCCAGGAAGGGTGAATGTGATAGCTGATGCGCTGAGTCGAAAGGCCGAGCTTTCGAGCATTTCCCAAGTCACTAGCCCATTATTGAGCAAAATCAAGGAGGGACTAAAGGCGGACCCTCAAGCACAAAGTATCATTGCCTTGGCGAACGAGGGCAAAACACGAAGGTTTTGGCTAGCTGATGACATCCTCTACACCAAGGGCAACCGAATGTACGTACCAAAGTGGGCCAATTTGAGGAAAGACTTAATAAAGGAGTGTCATGACTCCTTATGGGCGGGCCACCCAGGTATGAAGCGCACACTTGCTCTCTTGAAGTCTGTCTACTATTGGCCTAACATGCGAGATGGGGTCGAGGAATATGTGAGGACCTGCCTTGTCTGCCAACAAGATAAGATAGTCCAACAGCAACCAGGTGGCATGCTCAACCCACTACCCATTCCAGAGAGACCATGGGAAAGCGTCTCTATGGACTTCATCACCTGCCTACCGAAGTCCGATGGATGTGGAAGCATTATGGTCGTAGTGGACAGATTTAGCAAGTATGCCACTTTCATTGCAGCGCCAACTGACTGCACAGCAGAGGACGCAGCCAGACTATTCCTCCGCAACGTAGTCAAACTTTGGGGCGTTCCAACAAGCATCATCAGTGACCGAGACCCTCGTTTCACTGGAAGGTTTTGGACGGAGCTGTTCAAGATGCTAGGGTCAGACTTGAACTTCTCAACAAGCTTCCATCCGCAAAGCGACGGCCAAACGGAACGCATCAACGCTCTATTGGAGCTCTACTTGCGGCACTATGTGAGTGCCAACCAACGGGACTGGGCCAAGCTTTTAGACGTTGCACAATTTTCCTACAACTTGCAACAAAGTGAGGCCACCAACAAGAGTCCTTTTGAGATCGTCATGGGACAACAGCCAACAACCCCTCTTTCCCTTGCCACTCGCTATGAAGGGAAGAGCCCTGCTGCGTTCAAATTCGCTAAGTCATGGCATGAGCAGGCAGAACTAGCTCGGGCATCATTGCACAAAGCAACGAAGCGCATGAAGAAATGGGCCGACAAGAAGAGGAGGCACATAGAGTTTAAGGAAGGAGACCTTGTCTTAGTTAAGCTTTTGCCACAACAGTTCAAGACATTCAGGAAGGTCCATAAGGGGCTAATACGCAAGTATGAAGGACCTTTCGAGGTAATCAAGCGTATAGGTAAGGTCTCATATAAACTCCACCTCCCACCCAAGCTAAAGATTCATCCAGTCTTCCACGTAAGTATGCTCAAACCGTACCATGAAGACATGGAAGATCCAGAAAGAGGAGTCTCCCATCGAGCACCCACAGCTGTGGTCACCTCCTTTGACAAAGAGGTAGACGAAATACTAGCGGATCGAGTCATCCGAAGACGAGGCGTGCCAAGCTACAGGGAGTACTTTATCAAATGGAAGGGACTGCCGGACACCGAGGCTAGTTGGGAAACTGAGGAGGCACTTTGGCAATTCAGAGACAGGATCCAACAATACCATGAGGACGCGACGAGGGCGTCGCGAGCATAGGTGGGGGAGAATGTCACGCCCCACCAAGCCACAAGGAGGCCACACACTTGTCTTGGGCGTTTTTGGGGGAGAGCATAGCCCAAGTGAGATTCTAGAAGGGTCCAGACTGTTCTACAATGTTCTGCAGCATTCCAGGAGGTTCCAGCACAGTCCAGAATCATCCTGATGAATCTAGCAGATCCTGGAAGACTCAAGACTGCTCTAGAACTCTCTAGAATATTTTATTTGTAAATATCTTCCACACTATGCTAGAACATTCTAGATAGTAAATAGTAGCCGTTAGATCGTTGTAAAGATCAATGTAATCTAGACCGTCCATTAGTTGGGAGGATGGCTATAAATAGGACCATCCCCTTCATTTGTAAACCATCCAAGGAAATCAAGAAGAAAAGCCTTTCCAAAGTTCTCCTTGTTCTCTCTTGTTCCCTTGTGTTCTAGGCAAGAGCGTGAGTGAGTTAGGCTGACTTAGCATCGAGGCATTGCTAAGGCCGCACGAGTAGTTTGAAGAAATTAAGCTCGTGACAATAAGCTGGCATCTAGGCTCCATTTTGTCCCCGAGTCTACTTTTGCTTATTTTCGATCTGTTTTGCCTCGTATTTTGCTATCATGCATCCTTTGTCCTCAAACCTACAAAAGAACATAGAACAATATTAAATTCTTATAAATTGATCAAAACTAATAAAAATATTCAGTGAGAATCATCTAATTAATTAGCCTAAAACTAACTTATCATTGATATAAGCCATGTTCGCCTTCAAGAAGGGAGAGAAGGGAAGGCATGAGTCCTTCCCAATGGTTATAGATAATAAAAATGGAGCTATCAATTCTTAGCTTAGCTAGGACATGACCTTCAACTCTTGGATGCTTTCATACCCACATGTTCAACATCCTTCAAAGATGTCCCTATTAGCAACCAGAGTGCTGTGCTTGTTGCTTTGAAAAACGATATATTCTTGAATATTTGATAATATAGTTGTCGTTAGAGGGAGAAGGGTGGAAGACGAAAGGTGAGGGAGAAATCCAATCTCTTGTTTGGTTGAGGGAAGAGATGAAGGAGAGAAAAAATAGAGGTATGACCCCCCTTTTGGATCTATTAAAACTGCACCTTTCACTGACAGAATAATCCAACTAAATCCACCATATTAAAATTTTTTAAAAAAAATTTACTCTTAAAACGAGGTAATAATAATAAGAAATTAACAAAATAGACAACATAGTAATTACACAAATAACTATTGTCTATTTTCAGCCATCTTTTAATTCTACTAAACAACTTGAAGGATAGTTGTAATTTTATCTATCCTTTCACTCTCCATCCCTCCCACCAAGTGGAGCCTAATAGTATGATATGCATATATGCATCGAGCATATAAATCGTTTATATGGGCAGGTCGTGAATTCGTTAATAGCTCGCGGGGTAGATGTACAAGCCGTCAATATGGCAGGTGTGACGGCCTTAGACATCTCAAACCAACCAAACGAATTGGGGAATCCAGAGATCACAGACATCCCAGGGAAGCAAGAAAGCAGAGACCCCATAATCAATGCTCGTGCTTTAGAAGCTGCTTCACTTGCAAAATGGCTCTTTAAATACTTGAGGTGAGAATTAATATATATATATAAATTAATATATATATTATATCAGGGTCAGCAAGGAAAAAATAATACATTTTGTAGTTTTAACTAACTTTTATTACAATTTTTTACTCACAAAATATAAACTAAAAGTTAATTGAAATTAAATTTTGTAGTTCAAATTACGTTTTAAACACCCTATAAATAGTTGTGATTGAGTAATTTAAGAATATGAAATAAAAGGAACCAACCATTATTGTGTTGCCATGAGCCGGCCTTGTGGTCAATGTGGGCCATGAAGTATGGACCCCGGCCCTAGCGAGTAGATACGCTAGAGCCTTAACCCAGGAGATCTTTTTTTTTATTTTTTTTAATATTTCAATCCTCACACTGCATATACAGAGAAAATAATGGTGGTTAAGTTTGGACTTAGAAGACCTGGTTGTTTCATACACTACTGTGGAACTAGAAAGTAGTACCGTATGCAACACCAACTATAAGGTATTAGTGAAATGTTTTCAAATTCTTTAAACTAATTATAGTACTATTAACTCTTGTCATCACTTTTTGATTAAAAGGTGCTTTTCATCTGATCATAGAACAACTTATATGTACTTTTATCCTTTAGCGTCACGCCAACCAGGGATTATAGATTCCAGTTCAATACCTACGTACTTTCCTCATTAGAATAAATATTGTGATTTAGCCACTCTATGGGCTCTGATAAATGTTTTAATGATTGCATTGTATTGAGATTAACAGAAGGATGAAAGGTTGAGAGATGTGAGACATGCAGCTCAATTCGGAGACACCGAAATTCTGCTCTCCTTAATTCAAAAAGATCCGTGTAGCCACGAACGCTTTGATGACTTACCGTATGTCAAGACTCCTTTACATATAGCAGCTCGTCTTGGACATTTCAACTTTGCCAGGGAAATCATGAGATGGAAACCATTATTTGCTAAGAAGCCAAACCAAGAAGGGTTATGTCCCATTCACCTTGCTACACAAAACGGCTATATCCAAACACTGAAGCAACTCTTGAGCTTTGATAAAGGCCTTGTGCGGTTGCAGGGAAGAGAGGGTAAAACTAGTTTGCAGCGGCTGAAAAGGGAAACATCGATCTTTTAGACACATTGTTGTCAGCTTGCCCACCATCAATGGAACATGTGACAGATCGTAGCGATACTGCTCTTCATAGCGCTATAAAACACTCCAAAATTGAAGCTTTCTTTTTTCTATTGCAACGGCTTCAAAAGGTCATGCATGACGGTTCTATGGAGCAGGAGACAAAAATTCTGAACTTTCAAGATGAGAACGGCAACACCGTGCTACACATTGCTGTAGAGATGAATCTGCACAAGGCATGCTTTCCTCATACTCAACTTACTTTGCTAATATTAAAAGATTTATTTCATTTCTAGCTTTTGTCTTAAAATCCCTAAACCTCAACCTGGCATATTGTACTAGGTATACTGTACCGGGTACATGTACTTGGTATATGGTAATTATACCAAGTATACTGAACTTGACATTTCATTCTTAGTTCATAGCTATACTTGGTTTTTCATGCACAGTTAAGCCAACCAGGTTTTTCATATCTAGTATACTGTATATAGTTAGGCCAACTGGATATTATACCTGATATGGTTGTGAAATGTCTTACCTAACTCTGCAGCAAGCACAATGGGCAAGATTGTCCATAACTGTGCCTATAAATAGCCAGCATTCCCAACTCACAGAACACAACGTTCCAACTTACAACTACACACACAAAGACAAATATTCAAGCCAACATTAGGACTCAGCAGTCCATAGAGTTCTAATTTCCTTTAGCATTTTAAGCTATACAGAGATATCAACTTTATTCCAATCCTATGGAAAATCCAATCACTCTCACTAGTCTTAATTGTCATGCTCAATACTCAAACTAATGGTTGGATTTTTCCTTAGTTTAAATTCAAGTATTATTCTGTCTATTTCTATGTAACTCTTTGATAGATAGAATTGTTATTAAAAGAAATTTCATACTTCTTATTGCTTTGTTATTCGATCATTTTATATGTTTACCCCTTATAAATAAAATGTTCCCATGAACCTGGAACATATATTATAAGCTTCGTAAAGTAAGTATTTCTTGTTACACCATCTAAGAGATAAAGTAAACACTTTACGAAGTATTTCTTGTTACACCATCTAAGAGATAAAGTAAACACTTGAGAATCAATAATCCTCATTCATTTCCTTTCTAATTTCAATATATTTCTCCATATATTCATTTACTGAGTGGTAAATGCTCCAGTAACACTAGTTAATGATCAACAAATAGCTCGAGATACTTCGAAAATACGCCACATCCTATTTCTTTTGGTCCCTCTGATCATTTCGATACATTGATTTGTTTAGTGTAATATTCATCCTATGACTCCCAGGTTGTAGAAGGGCTAATTGATAGCGGAGTCAAGGTAAATGTCAAAAACTCAGCGAATCGGACAGCTCTGGATATCGCCGAAGGACAAGGCCAGGCGCCAGACAATATTAAAATTAAGGAAATGCTTTCTAGAGCATCAAGAAGTACTTGTTCGTTATTTCGTTGCAAAGCAGCCTCTCCCGATTGTTGTGCGAATAAAAGCCCGTGGAAATTGGTAAAAACAGTGACAAGTATAATCCGTTACAAGCGGGGAATCTCGATGGAATCGCGGAATTTGTTATTGTGTGTCAGTGTTCTAATTGCTGCAATCACATACCAGACTGCAGTTGACCCACCTAAGAATTCTAGGAGGGATGATAATAATAATGACAGGAACTTGATTTCTTGTTTCCTCGACAGCCCAACAGTACCATTGTCTGTTCCCAACAGTACCATTGTCTGTTCCATGCACAACAGCAATGCTACTTCCCACCGGCATGGGCTCTCTAGAGCCTCCTTTACGGAGGCTCTGTTCTGGACATCCAACATTTTCGCACTTTTGGGTTCAATACTAACCATACCTTTACTGCTCCCAGGTACTGCCTTCATCTTTGTCATGCTAATACCACTCTATTTCTTTCTATATTGCTACATGGTGACAATTGGAATCGCTGCTTCCCCTACGTGGTGTGTGGTGATGGGGTTATTGTTTATTATCTCAATGATCTTGCTCACTTATTTTTATTTAATGAGTCATTGGTTAAACGGAAGGACCAAATTACACTCCGTTCCAGCTACAGCAATGCAATCAATCCACCAGGTCAAGCTGAAATATTGAAGATGTAATTGAGATTCGCGTTTTCAAATCGACTGGCTGTTAATTTGCATGATTCAATTGTGCCCTTTTATTTATTTATTTATTTTTTTTTTTGGAACTAGTTCCAATACGATTGAATAATGCTTTTTATTGCTAAGCTCTCGATGTTCTAAATTCTGTTAATTAACTTTTTTTTCCTTTTGTGAGTAAAATATGTTTTTATATTTGGTTTGTAACATTTATATGAAAAAATTTACTCTATGTTCTTTAACATTATCCAAAGAAAAACCATGCGCGAAGATAATAAGGTAGTACTGGATGAATACGTAGAAGGCCTAAACTTTGACATCCTGATTAAGTACAAGACGAACCAAGTTGACCGTATAGTGCAGAAAATCGCTACAAAATGTGATTATATTGATAAGTCACTTTGTGTGCCTCTTGATTATGTAACTTGGATTGAATTTTGTCTTCTCTGTGTTTATTTAGAATTCTCACATCGGTTGAGAATAGATTTTAATCTGTCACTAGTCTTTTTTTTTTAGTATAAACCATCCAATATCCAGACCTACTGCTAGAGGTACAAACTCACACTAAGGGTCCCTCAACTTTAGCAAGAATATACCCGATTAATCTGGATTCGAGCCAGGTCAAACCCTGCAGTAAGAGGAAGCTCTCCCAATAAATGTTTCTTCATACACAAGACTTAAACCCGACACCTTACTTAAAGGAGATCAGTCACTAGCCTTTTATAACTAAGATGTGACTCCTCTTAGTTTGAGAATATTAAACTTTTGTAAAAAAAAAAAAAAAATTAAAGAAAAATACATGTTGCACCATACTCTTACAAAATGTATTTATTTATATCACACTTAAACAAATTGTGTCACATTATCACTTATATTACATGATTAAGTAGTGTCATGTTTAACATGTACGGTATTTAGGGGAAAAAAACGTTGTATGTTGTGGAAAAGCGACAAGTCTTGTCCACAAATTCATTGTTCAAATCCGACGTCATTAGACCTCTTGGAAAACAAAAAATTGCCACTTTTGGAGCACGTTGAAGAGGTACCTTTTGTAGATACTCCTCTGCATACAGCTGAATCTGCAGGGCAAGTCCATTTTGCTACGGAGATTATGTGGCTAAAGCCGTCTTTCGCGAGAAAGTTGAATCCAAACGGTTATAACCCTATTCATCTTGCTCTGCAAAATGAGCAAACAAATTTGGTACTTCATCTCCTAGACGTTGATGGATGTCTGGTTCGAGTCCAAGGAAGAGAGGGAAAAACTCCTTTGCATTTTGCGGCTGAGTGCTGTATGGTTGATCTTCTGGCTGAATTTCTATGGGTTTGCCCCAAATCCATTCAAGATTTGACGATTCAAAAAGAAACCACACTGCATGTTGCTGTTAAAAGTGATAAGTTGGAGGCACTCAAAGTCCTCTTGGGATGGCTTGAACATGTTGGCAAGGACGGGTCCTCAAATGTGGTGACAATGGAGGAAACACCATTTTGCATGTTGCAGCATCCAAGAATCAAATTGAGGTAAAAGTTTATAAAGTTTTAAATTTTCGTATTCTGTAAAAAAATATATATATATATATATATATGTTGGGATGTTATATGAAAAGCTTTTTGCAAATTCTGTTTTTCTCAGTGATCTAGCTTCAAAGTTGTTGCTGGCATGTTGCAGATGGTGAACTTGGTTATCGACAGAATTGATGTAAATGCGAAGAATTCGGCAGGTTTTACAGCACTGGACATCTCACAAAATCAAACTCAACCCGACAGCGGCAGGCTAAGGCATATGCTGCTTCGTGGCGGTGCCTTGAAAGCTTCTGCACTTCCTGCTGTCGCAAAACTTGCTGATTCATTGAAGTCAAAGATGTCATGGCGTGAAAAATGGATCATGTCCGACTGCTGCCAAAGACTCTATTTGTCGAATGAGGACCGTAACACTATTCTGCTTGTCGCATTTCTGTTCGCGACAGCTAACTACCATGCTGCACTTGACTCCTTTTCCGATGTCATAAAAAGTTTAATAACAAGAATTGAAGTTTAAATTAAAATGGAATATTAGTAATAAGTGGAATTAATTCAAAATAACTTTAATAATACAACACTAGTAATAACAAATTTCATTTAAAAAGATAGAACAGTAATTATAATAGTACTAAAATTCAAAGGTTTCATTTGACAATTAACTTAAACAAATTTTAGTTTTTCTAATTATTTATTAGTTAGTTTTAAAAATACATTATGTTATTTTATGTCGATAATAAATCAAACATTACTAAATATTTACTGTACCATTTTATGTCTATAATATAGCAAAAAAATCAATTTAATAAACAAACAAAATTTTAGCATTACTTAACTAAAATAACAACTAAAATATTAAGTTAACCATTTACCAATCTATTATCTATCTACGGCTAATCAAAGTCTTCATATACATTATTTGTGCCTGTTTATATTGGTAAAAAATCAAAACTAGAATTTTGACAGAGTTTTAACTAAGAAGACACTAAATTCCTTAGTTTTTTAGAAAACAATTTGACTACTTAGAAAAATAAGAAAAACTAAAAATATTTAACTTAATTTTGTCAAAATTTTTCCCCTTTCACCTCAACTAAAAAAGAAAGTTAAAAATACATATTGAAAATAAAATACTAGAAATATTATTGAGCATAATTTTTATAACATAAACTGAAAAATATTTTTCAAAAATTAAAGCTAAAAACTAAATATTAAAAAAATAAAACTAGAAACACTATTCACAACTTCAAAATAGTTTTTTTTTTTTGGGCACTGTGAGGGGTGTGGAAACACGGAGAAATAGGCAAAATTACCTACTGTTTACAATTTTTTATTATTTTTTTTACTATTTATTTCTTCACTTTAATGTTACAATTTGTATATTTTTTAAATATTTTTTCTTTCTTTTTTTTTCATGTCAATAGATATTCGCTTGTGATTCATTGCTTCGCAGCGGCAGAATGTACGACTAGAGCTCGATCTGGGACATCAATCATGACATCGAACGGTCAAAAAACGCATACAAAAAAAGGCTCCAAGTGGGCCAAGTGCAGCCAGATCTGCAACTGTTAGATGAGTCCAAGTAGGCTAACCGCTTTCAATCTGTAGCAACCTGAGATTCTCCCACGTGAGTGGCCCTCCTTGTCTGCTGTTGACGCGTGGCCTAAATTGACGGTTGAGGTTCGTGTGGGCCCTCCTTGTCTGCTGTTGACGCGTGGCCAAACGGACGGTTGAGGTTTGTTTGGCGGCACAATCCAAGGGTTCTCAACATGCCACCTGTTCAAGTCGATTTAAATTCAAATTTTCTTTATTTTTTTAAGTGTGTGATGTCTAATTTTGCTTATTTTGATGCTGTTTTGCTTGGTTTTTTCACTAAATTTTAAATTTAAAGATAAAAAATTTAAACAAAATTAATTATTTTACAAATATTATATTTACAATAATTTTAAAAATAATTATTTTATATTAAAACACATAAAAATAATTACGACTTTTAAAATTTTAGCCCCTTTTAGTTTGATATAGATTGATTTTTAAGATTTAAAAATATTTTTAAAAATTTTTAAAAATATTATAGATCATATTTTTAAACTTAAAATATATTATAAAATACTTTAAGACAAAAGAAAATTACAACTCATTATTTTTATGGTTTTAACTATTTTTTCATACTAAATTAATATTTTACATATGAAAATATTTCTAAAAATTATTTAAAATATTATTAAACATAAAAACATATTAAAAACTTATAATTAAACATATTTTTATATTAAGATATATTGTTTTAATTAAGAAATTTAATAAAAAATATAAATATAAAATAATTAATTTTAGTTTTAAAAGATGTGTATTTTTTAAGCCCCATCAATTCATATAACAGCTAAACTTTCGATGGCCCCACTCACATTTTCCCTACTAAGACACCCACAACCATTGATCCAGTGCACTAAGGCCAGCCTCCATCAACAACCTTTCAGGTTTGCCATATCCCACCACCAGTTACTCAGACCTCTGCTTGAAACAGGTCCCTTACGACCCCCCATATTTCTACACCGACAAACCTCTCCCCTTGCCTCGGATCTCTCAGCCTCCCACCCATCCACCCTCAACCGTCCCTTTTCGGTAATGTCAGCCTTGGACTCCGCCACTTCCGACCAGCGCCCTTTCCCAGATCTCACCGGCGTAGATCTCCACCAACCGCCAAACATCCCCTCCTCTGCAATGCAGCTTCGACATTTTTTGGCCTAGATTTTGTCCCCTCCCATCCTCAACCCAAAATGCCCACCCCTTCTTACAGGCCATAAGCCCAACAGCTAGCCTTCACTTTGGCCCTAGGGGAGAAGGGCGATAAAAAACAATAGAGTAAACCCTAACAGAGGCTTCGTTGGAGAAAGAAGTTAAAATCAATCACTCAACCACCATTGTTTGAACGGAGAGAGAAGTTAAAATCAGTCACTCAACCACCTATGTTTGAATGGAAAGAATTATTGGAATTTTTTATTTTTATTTTTTAAAGTTTAAGTTTATTTTTTTCGTTTACTTAAAAATAATTTGATCATTTATAAAATTAATTATTGACCAAAGTAACACATAAATTTGTGATTAAACCTAATCTGAATATATAAATTCGATAAGGTCAAAAATTGAATGTACAGATTTTAAATAAAGATAAAATAAACGGTATAAAAAGGTAAATTTTAAGTTATCTTGTTATTTATTTGTTTTCTTTTTTTATATAAGAACATTTTTTAATTGTAAATAGGCAAGTTTCCTTTTTAATTTTTAATTTTCAAAATAATATATTTTTTAAAAATCTGCTATATCTCTCTTCCTCCTTTTTATTTTTAGTTTTCTATTACTATTTAAAACAATTTAGAGTATAAATGTGTTAGTCTCATCCTATGTAACAAGATAGAATTTTTATTAACCAAAATAGAATGTTTACTTTTCATATTATTCTGGTGTACATGCTATTTTTTAAAATTCATAAGCCATTGATACTTATTTTCTTGCTATTTTAAGTGAATCTACAAGTTTATAAAAATCTTATTTTTGCATATATATAAAAAATTAAATAATTTTTTTAATATTTTAATTGAATCAATGTATTCTAAATTTTTTTATGTTTCATACGCCTCTGCGGCATCATTCTTGAACTATTAAATTGCAAAAATAAAATAATATAAAATCCCTTTCTAGATAATTTCGTCCACGTCCTTAACGGGATAACACGTGTAGCATTATTTATGAGATTTTCAAATTGAAAGAAAAAAAGGTAAACAGAAGGACTTAATTATCAACATCAATAATTACTTGGGAAAATAAATTGAAAAAAATTTAAAAAATTTTGAAAATTAAAACCTCTCTTTTTACTTCTACATAACCTCTACTAAAGTAACTGTACACTAAATTGCTCAGCAAACTTTTATTTTTTGTATGGCACATGTTATGCAGGCTAAAATTACAACTTAAGACTAGTTTGGTTCGAGTATTTAATAAAGTATTAAAATGAAGATTTAAATTTTTATAAGAGAAAAGACTATAATAAAATAATTCAAACTGTAATTTAAGTATCGAAATAAATAAGCTATTAAAGAGTTTTTGTTATTATTTTATAGATTTAGGGGACGACTTTTATGTTTTAAAAATCGAAGGACACGTTACAGGAGCTGTTGATGGACAATTTTTAAGAATTAATCCTAAAAGTCAAATCCAAGTAAAGGACAAATAGACCTGGCACTTGACTTGGAACGACAAGGAATTAGGGATTTGACAGTAAAAAATGGCAACTAATTTATTACCCCTTCAAGACTCTCTGTAACTTTCACTTTGCTTGACGATACATATATATTAGTCAAGTGTTGTCTTGATCTTGACTTCTTAATTAGTTGCAATTTCAACATACAATACTGATTGAATCAAGCATTTAATTAAGTTACCACGAAGCGTATAGCAAACTCTAAATGAGATTTCTGCCAATAAATACAAAATTAAGTTACACATGCATATATATGTACGTTTAGTACGTCAAACCTCACGCTAATTCATTTTAGCGCACAATGTTGCAGCTAAAATATTGGAACATTCCTGGTTAGCTGTAAGTTATTTCATGTCAAGACTAATACATGTTTCTCGAATCTTTCAAACGTTTAAGAAGGCTCTCGCTTCAATAAGAGTAGTATTTCTTTTTCTGTGCCACATAATTTTCATATTTCTAATCATCAATGTTTTTTTCTTCATCAATCTTGCAGTATTAGTAGGAAGGTAGGGTTATAACTTCGGCAATTCTCTAGTGGGCACTGAAAAAAATACTAATCAATAGGTATATGTCTTTTAAAAGTGATTTTGACTAGATCTAATAGTTTTAAAACGTACACAACTAGAGAAGGTTCCTAGCGAAAAGTATCTTATCAGATAATGGACTAGAGGCCGAGGAAGGTTGCTAATGAAGGAGGCATCAATTTATTGTATGCATTAATTGGCGAGTGCACAAAAGTTCATGAAGGCTTTGATGAGTTATCATTTGTTGATAACCCATTACACATAGCTGCTTCTCTAGGGCAAATACATTTCGCCATGGAGATTGTTAGACTAAAGCTATCATTTGCTAGGAACATAAACCAAGACAGGTTTAGCCCTTTGCACCGGGCTCTGCAGCGTCGAGAAACCCGGATGGTTTTCCGGCTCATAGACATCGATGGAGACCTCGTTTGAGTACTGGGAAAGGAGGGCACGACTCCCTTGCACCATGTAGCTAAGGAAGGAAATTTGAAAGTCTTGCCTGTCTTATTATCAGCTTGTCCAAAATCCTTTGAAAATGTGACTATTCGCAATGAGCCAGACGCTGCATGTCGCATTAAAACACGACAAACTTGAAGCCTTTGAGATCCTTCTTAGATGGCTTACGGCTGTCTGCTATGAGGAATATCAGTTTGAGAGAAGGATTTTGAACTGGAGAGATGAGGATAGCAACACTGTCCTGCATATTGCAACATCAAGAAATCAGCCCCGGGTAAGTCTCATGTCCTTGGAAGTTGGAATAGTAAGCTTTTCTTGTTATAAGTACTAATCAGATCTTGAATTTTTGGCTTCTAGACTATAAGTTCTCCTAGAATTTTTTTTAATAGTAAGCACATGCTTATACTTATTTTTTTGGAAGATTTTGATGAAAGGGTCAAAAAAAATTTCTAATTAGGTAAATGGTCTCTTTTTTTTTAAACCAAAAAATACGTTTTTCTATGCAGGTAAACTGTCTCAGTTTTTTTTAAAAAAAATAAGAAAAATGACTGTAGCAGGATAAGGAACCTCAATAGGATGAAAAAAAAAATTGAAACCGTATTGATGTTTAAAAAGCCTTTTTTTAATACCAAAAACTGTCAAAAAAAAGGACCATTTACGAAAAAAAATTTTGCCAGAAGGCCATTTTTAAAATTCCCTCTCTTTTTTTCTACTACCTCTAAGTAAAAGCATATAAGTAAAAGCATAAGGAATCCCAAACCGGCCTAATTAGAATATCCAGACCCTAAGATTATGGTATAGGAGTCTTATATTTGGGGAAACATATTTATTATATTATATAGTTAGCTTATTAATAGTTTTGAATTTATTAGTATATATTAGTACCAAATAACTTATATAATTCTGTATCTTGTATTTACATAGAAAACATTCATAGTGCCCTTTATTAGTGAGTCTTTCTTTTTTTCTAGTCCATGGATATAAATATATTGTTGAACCACATTAAGCCTTTTATCCTCTCTTTTTTTTTTTATGTTTTTAATTTAATTATTGTTAGTCCAAACAGCAAAAGGAAATATAAATATCGGGTGCCATTCAACTTAACTTTTCAGTACACCAGTCCCCACACGTTTCTCTGCTTTTGAAAAGGATTCAGAGACGAAATACAAACGTGTTTTGACTTGGGCTTGATTCATCTCCACTTTTCAAAGGAAATGAAGAGGAAGAAGTCATGCATAATGCTTTCTTCTAGCATGAATGTCTACAAAATATATATATGCAGTAATTTTCGTGTATTGAATTGTTGGTATTTAGTAATTAAAGTACTTGATTGTTCGACCCGTTCAAGATGGAACAGAGATTGGAGGTCGCTGCCCGAGAAGAGAATATTGAAGCCTTGTATTCTCTCTTGAAGGAAGATGCATATCTTTTGGAGCGCATTGAGGCACCTTTCATTGATACTCCTTTGCATATGGCTGCATGGGCAAGTCCATTTTGCCATGGAGATCATGAGACTTTCGCCAGAAAGTTGAACCAAAATGGGTATAGCCCTATTCATCTTGCTTCACAAAATGAGCAAACAAATTTGGTACTTCTTCTCCTAGACATCGACAAAGGTCTAGTCAGTGTCTAATGAAGAGAGGGTAAAACTCCTTTGCATTTCGTGGCTTGGGGCGGTATGATTGATCTTCTGGTTGAGTTTCTATAGGTTTGGCCCAAATCCAATCAAGATTTGATGTTAGAGTATAGTGACCTGAATTTATTTTAGTCCAACGTGAAAAGCTCGTGGTGCTACAAATTGTGGTGAGAAAAAAAGTGAGATTTTTCAAGAGATCCTGTGGGCTCGATCGCGTAGCACACCACTGATCTCGCTTTGGCCCTATCCCGTAGCACACCACTTATCTCGCTTTGACCCGATCCCGTAGCACATCACTGATCTTGCTGGGGGTGTGGGGGCGGAGCCTCCGCAATACGGACTGTTGTTGTTAGGCCGTTTAGTTTATGTTTTTGGGCCCATAAGGTTTTGTCTATACTTATATATATGATGTATTATGTTAGGGTTTAAGATTAGCGAATTTTGAGCCTCCTTAGCGCCTCCATTATAATATTCACAAGTTTAGTGATTTTCTTCTCCTCTGCTTGTTGTTTTTCCCTTTTTGGGTTTCCACGTAAATTCTCTACGTCTTTTTGTTCTTTGTTTCTATCACATTAATTTCACAATAAGTGGTATCAGGGCGAGGCTTTGATTTCGACGATGGCAACAATGAAGTACGACATTCCGCTTTTGGATTGCAACACCAGGTTTAGTCTTTGGCAGGTTAAGATGTGGGCTATGTTGGCGTAGATGGATTTGAAAGAAGCACTGTTAGGGTTTGAGAAGTTGCCCTCATCGTGGACAACAGAGGAGAAACAACGTAAGGATCAAAAGGCTTTAACCCAGATTCAACTTCATCTGTCGAATAGAATTTTGCAAGATGTTTTGAAGGAGAAGACCACCGTTGCGTTATGGTTGAAGTTGGAGCAATTGTGTATAACAAAAAGTCTCACCAGTAAGCTGCATCTGAAGCAGCTTTTGCATCTACACAAGATGACTGAAGGTGCGTCTCTTGAAGAACACTTAACCATTTTTAAGGAGATTGTCTCTAATTTAGAGGCCATGGACGTTAAGTACGAGGAAGAAGACTTAGGGTTAATCCTTCTGTGCTCACTGCTCTTATCATATGCAACGTTTAGAGATACAATTTTGTATGGTCAGGATACACTTACTTTGAATGAAGTTTATGATGCCTTGCTATTTAAAGAAAAGATGAAGCAGCTTGTAACTAAACCTACGACTCAGGGAGAAGGCCTTGTTGTTCGTGGTAGGACTCAGGAGAGGAGTTCTGGTTCTGGTGCTAATATGAGGGGCAGATCAAAGTCTAGGCATAAGGACAAAATCTGTAACTACTGTAAGAAAAAAGGGCACATTAAGTCTGACTGTTATAAACTACAAAACAAGAATAAGAAAGCACTGATCAAAAGGGAAAGCAAACGGATAAAACTACTAAGGCTAGTGTTGTGAAAGAAGTTTCTGAAGCGGAGCTCCTAGTGATTTTTGATGGTGAAACCAAACCCTGTGAGGACTGGGTTCTTGACTCTGCATGTACGTTTCATATGTGTCATAACCGGGACTGATTTTCAACATATGAAACAGTTTCTAAAGGCTCTGTTTTGATGGGTAATAACACTCTATGCAAGATTGCTGGTATTAGAACTGTTAGGATCAAGATGTATGATGGAGTAGTAAGGACACTGGGTGAAGTGAGGCATGTCCCTGATCTGAAGAGGAATTTCCTTGAGTGCTCTAGATTCAAATGGTTACAAGTACTTCAGTGAAGGTGAAGTTTTAAAAGTCAGCAAAGGCGCTCTTGTTATGATGAAAGGGCTGAAGAAGACAGCTAGTTTGTATATTTTGAAGGGGACTACAATTATAGAAGATGCAGCTGTTACTACATCCATTATGTATGATAGTAATCTCACTAAGTTATGGCATATGCGACTGGGACATATGAGTGAGCTTGAGATGGCAGAGTTAAGTAAAAGAGGACTGCTTGATGGACAGTGCGTAGGTAAGATGGAGTTTTATGAGCACTGCGTGTTTGAAAAACAAAAGAGAGTCAGATTTGACAAAGGCATTCACAGCACAAAAGATATTTTGGAGTATGTTCATTCTGACCTTTAAGACCATCTATTGTTCCTTCTCGAAGTAGAGCTGCTTACATGCTTACGATCATTGATGACTTTTTCCAGAAAGGTATGGACATTCTTTTTGAAGCAAAAGAATGATGTTTTTGCTACGTTTAGATATTGGAAGACCGTGGTAGAAAAACAGGCCGGTAAGCTAGTTAAACGTCTCCGTACTGATAATGGCTTGGAGTTTGATTCAGATGAATTTAATGGCTTCTGTAAGTCAGAAGGAATTATGAGGGATTTAACAATCTAACGTACTTCACAGCAAAATGGTATGGCAGAGCGAATGAATAGAACAGTGATGGAGAAGGTACGTTGCATTCACTCCAATGCTAGGCTACCTAAGTCGTTTTGGGCTGTAGCCGTTTCTACAGCTTGTTACTTGGTAAATCGCTCTCCTTCTATTGCTATTAACAAAAAGACTCCACATATGTTAGAAAATCAATTTCTTCATATTTTTAACGTTGTTTTTATCAAAAAATAATTTCATATACAATAAAGTTTTAGGTATTTTGAAAAACTTTATTAAATTCCATTCAAACATATCAAGCAGTAAAAAACCCATGCTCTTGATACCAAATGTTAGAAATTTACATATACAGAATTATGATTTCTATATATGCATAAGCTTGTATAAAATCATCTAAATGCAGAAATGTAGAGGAAATGAATCTAACCTCCAATTATTAATATTCAGAATAATGAATGAAGAGTTCCTCTACAAGAGTTCTTGAAGAAAATTTTGTGAAAGAAAAAAAAATCTTCTAAACCTTTTGCAATTTGGAGAGATAGCGTATTTTTAAACAAACTGTAAGGCTTAAAAACCTTCTAGATTTTACGTGATATTTATAGATACTCACCACCAAAGTATGTTACCATAGTTTACATATATTTTTTGGTTGACATTCTTTAGAAAATACATGTATAGTTGATCACTTAAATTTATTTTCACTTATTTATTATCATTTAAAAATTAAATAGATAATAATAAATAAATTAAAATAACAAGAAGTATCTTAACTTCACAATATTAATTCTTAGAGAAAGGACACTCGAGAAACGAATAAAAGTGAAATATCCTTATAGCATAAGAGTTAAGAACATTGAAAGCTAGAAATTCAAATTACTATCATGCATAGTTGATAATGGCCTTTGACTTGAAGAAGCTCTGTTTGTGCTGTCATTTAGACGGAACTCACTATTCTTTCGAAGGCGTCGTTCACTATATCGGCGTAGATCACCATCCCCTGTTTGCCGCCGCAGATCGCCATCCCCTGTTTGTAACTACAGATCGCCATCATATATTCGCCGCCGCCGATCGCCATCACCAGCTCCCCGTCGCGAATCGCCATCACCTATTCACCGCCACCGATCACCGTAACCTGTTCACCACCACAGATCATCATCACCTGTTCACCGCCACCGATCACTATCTCCTGTACGCAGTCAAAGATAACCCCCTCCTTCACACAGTCGAATGTCCCCCTCACGTTTGCGTCGTCGCGGTCACCATTGCCTGTGCACCGGATCTATAGTGACAGATCAATGCAGAGAAGAAGAGGTAGAGAAGAGAAGTGTGATGACAACCACAGATGAGATAAAGTTAGGGCGAAGAGAGAGAGCGTTAAGGAAGGTCTAAAGGGGGGGGGGGGGGGGGGGGGAAATGAGAGAGAAGAAACAGAGAGTGAGATAGTTTTTGAGTTCCTTATTTAGTTTTTAACTAGGATGGAAAAGTAAATTAATAAATTAAATTAAAAAAAAATAAACTTTTAGGAACAGTTTAAAAAGTGTAAAAGAGGAGAGTATTGTTAACAAAGGAAAAAGAGTATGATACTGTTTTTCAAGATAAAATATCATAAACAGCGAAGAAATCCTGACTTTGAGAAATTCTAATATCGTAAAAAATAACAAGATACTGTTTTGTAGGGTGATTCTAAGCGCGGTAAGATTGATCGGAAAGGAAGGGATGGTAAAATTTCCTATGCAACTTCAACATTTTTTCCAGTTTCTGATTTGATGATTATTTAATTACTGATTGTTTGGGGTTTTAATATTGGACAAATAATAGGTTTTTTTTTTTTTTTCTTTTTATATGTTGTTTCCTTGTCCACGTTAGTAAAATACTAACGCATGATAGTTTATGTTTGTACATAATTTATTTATTTTTTGACATACTGGATATTTTATTTTTACAATTAGATTTTTAAAATCTTATGTGTTTTTGGTTTTCGCATTAACATGTACCACTGTCACTGGAATTTTTGCTTCAAGAAAATTGGGTAACAAAATCTAGAATTTACTCAAACAAGAGTGAAAACGTTGGAAAAGCAACATGATATGATGCTATCGAGAAAATAATAAAGATTTCATGTTGAAAATTAATAGCATGTTTGGTGCATCGATTCATACTTATCCGTTCAAATTTTACATAATATAAAGCTCTTTATAATTACAATGTAAAATAAAAGACAACTATAATATAAGTACTTGAACTCATTTTTTCAATCCAAACCAGTGTGACAAACATGCCGTATTCCAGACGCGGTTTGGATAAAGGACATAAAAACTGTGTGGACTTAGATAGCTCCTATCTTTCTTATTTTCCTCCCTTTTTTCCCTATGGAAGACTTTGGAACTAACATATTTAAGTGGAAATAGTAGAAAAAAGTTGCATTATTGAGTATTATTCAACTACGCTTTTCAGTACTCCAGTCCCCACACGCTTTTCTGCATTTATAAGAGACAAACACGAAAAATAACCGTGTGTAGACTTGGGCTTGACTTATATATATCCGCAGTAATTTTCTTCAACGTCTACATGGAAGTTTCCTTCTTGGGCAAAGGCAATGAAGAGGCAGCATTTAATATGTATCAGAATGATGCTCAATTCAAGCACGCACGTCTATAAGAATACAAGCACAAATCATACATCAATGTTTTGTAATATTAATTTAAGTTAACATTTATTAAAAAAAACGCTTTTATACTCTAATTAATTGACAACCAAAATGAAAATTATACATCAATTTCTGTCAAAAATCAAAACACTATCAATGAGGTAATTTGTTTTAAATTTGTATGTTTAGAGCAAGACTTGCAAAATTAAAAATTTAAGGGCAAATTACAAATATGCGGTAAGTTTAGTGACCCTAAAACAAAGTGTTGTAATATAATTTAGTTCAGTCAAGAAGTCACTGTAATATAATTAGTAAGCTATTATCAGTAACTTAACATGTGTCAAAAACTGAGGCTCCAACTATCTATTTTAATAAGCTTAATATGAAAAAATTCCCCCTCAATTATGAATCGTGCCTTAGTTTACTCTGGCAATTTAAAATATTGTAAATATACTTTAAACTATTAAATTGTAAAAATAAAATAAAATCTCTTCCTATATATAATTTCGTCCAAATTTTTTGAGCTTTCGTTGCACGGCTCGACTATTGATTGAGACGAGTATTTGCACAAGCGTCATGACCAAATACTTATTAGTCTATTTATATATTTGTGCTTTTACACTGTGAATTGTGACGACCAGGAACGTTCGTTTGGAATGGAAAGAAGAAGAGTGGACAGAAAGACCTAATTGACATTTAACACCAATAATTACTGTAGAAAATAAATTGAAAAAATAAAAATTTTGAAAATTAATAACCACTTGTTTCTCTGGATAACTTCTAGGGGATTTCATAAATGTTATTTTTAAGATTTATTTTTTAAAAATGTCATGTATGTTTATGTGTGATATATGTGATATGAATGATAATATGGCATAAATTTTTTTAAATGTAACATAAATAAATAAAAATTTTAAAATTGTGACAAAACATGCAATTTTCTCTAACTTCTACTAAAGTAATTATAAACAAACTTGTTCAACAAACTTTCATTTTTATGTGACCATGTTTTTCAGCTAAAATGATAACATAAAAAGTTTTTGTTATTATTATTGGGAGAACAATAATGGTAACAAAGTCGTGGGATTGGCTGTTATAAAAGCTATAGTTGAGAGAGAATTTTTTGGAATTAATCTTAAAAGTCAAATCCAATTAAAGGACAAATAGACTTGATGGCACTTGACTTGGAACGGCGAGGTATTGGGAATTTGATTGTCAGAAATGACAACTAATTTATTACCCCTTCAAGACGTTGTAATTCTCACTTTTGCCTGACGACATATATATTAGTCAAGTCTTGCCTTGATCTTGCCTTAGTAGTTGCAAATTCAACATACTACACTGACTGAATCTAGTTATTAATTAAGTTACCACGAACCATATAGGAATTGTAAATGAGATTTCTGCCATCACATACATATTTAAGTTGCACATATGTGTGAGTATATATATATATATATATGCGTATGTATGTATGTATAGTACACTTCAAACTTCATGCTAATTCATTTTAGTACTCAACGTTGCAGGTAAAATAGTGGAATTTCCTGCTTAGCGGTAAGTTATTTCATGTCATGACTAATACAAGTTTCTCGTATCTTTCACACGTTTAAGAAGGGCTGTTATTTTAATACGAGTATTTTTTTTTTTCTGTGCCACATAATTTTCATATCTCTAATCATCAATATTCTTATCTTGATCAATCTTGCAGTTTTACTAGGACGAAGGCAAGGTTATCACTTTGGCAATTTCTCTAGTGGGCGATGAAAAAAATACCAGGCGGGTATTCCTCTTTTAACCTTAAAATTTGCAGGAAAAAAGTGATTTTGACTAGATCTAACAGTTTCAAAACGTTCATCACTAGAGGAGGTTCCCACAGAAGAAGTGTACCACCATAGAATGGACAAGAGGCTGAGGAAGGCTGCTAATGAAGGAGATATCAATTTATTGTACACATTAATTGGGGAGTGTGCAAAAGTTCTTGAAGGCTTTGATGAGTTATCATTTGTTGATAACCCGTTACACATAGCTGCTTCTCAAGGGCAAATACATTTCGCCATGGAAATTATGAGACTAAAGCCCTCATTTGCTAGGAAGCTAAACCAAGACGGGTTTAGCCCTTTGCACTTGGCTCTGCAGCGTCAAGAAACCCGTATGGTTTTGCGGCTCATAGACATCGATGGAGACCTTGTTCGAGTACCTGGAAGGGAAGGCATGACTCCCTTGCACCATGTAGCTAAAGAAGGAGATTTGAAAGCCTTGCCTGTCTTCTTATCGGCTTGTCCGAAATCCTTTGAAGACGTGACGATTCGCAACGAGACGGCGCTGCATGTTGCACTGAAACACGACAAAATTGAAGCCTTTGAGTTCCTTCTTAGATGGCTTGCGGCCGTCTGCTACGAGGAATATAAGTTTGAGAGAAGGATTTTGAACTGGAGAGATGAGGATGGCAACACTGTGCTGCATATTGCAACATCAAGAAATGAGCCCCGGGTAAGTCTCATGTCCTTGGAAGTTGGAATAGTAAGTTTTTCTTATTATAAGTACTAATCAGATCTTGAATTTTCTGGCTTCTGAATTAAAAACTCTCCTAGAATTTTTTTTTTTTGGTTTCTTTTTGGAATAGTAAGCACATGCCTATACTTCTTTTTTTCTACTCCTTATAAGTAAAAGGCACAAGTATCCCAAATCGGCCCTAATTAAAATGTCTAGGCCCTAAGATTATGATATAGGAGTCTTATATTGTGGAAATATATTTATTATATAGTTAGCTTATAAGTGGTTTTGAATTTATTGGTACTTATTAGCATTAAGTAACTTATATAATTCTATAACTTTATCTTGTATATATAGAGAGAACGTTCATAGTGCCCTTTACTAGTATAGTGCCCTTTACTAGTGAATCTTCCTCCTTTTCCTAGTTTGTAGATATAAATACATTGTTGAACCACGTTAAAGTCTTTATCTCTTCTTCTTTCATTCATTTTTTTTAATTTAATTATGGTTAGTCTAGACAGTCTTACAGGTCAACATGTAATTGCTTAAAATACACTACCACTTTATCTCCTCTTCTTTCATTTTTTAATTTAATTATTATTAGTCTAGACAGTCTTACATGCCAACATCTAATTGCTTAACATACACCACCACCACCAATTAGTGATAAGTTTCATTTTTCTTGTAATGATTCTTGAAACAGACATTGACATTTTTTCTTAATTAAAATATTCTAATTATTTGCTATGCAGGTGGTAAACTTGTTGCTAAAGTCTAGGGTAGATGTAAATTTAAAGAACTTTGTGGGTTTGACAGCCCTGGACATCTTAGATCAGCACCAAAGAATGGCAAATATTGACAAAGAAATTAGGGCTATGTTATTTGGTGTTGGAGCTATGAGAGGAGCATTTCTTCCAATTGATTGCCCCTTCAAACGTTATTTAAGGTTAGACAACTCTACTATAAATATACAAATACACACACACACACACGCACGCGCGCGCGCGCACACACACACACACACACACATATATATATATATATATATATATTGTTGCCTCACTTTCAGCTCAAAAATACATTAACTCAAATGCACACTCTTGGTAAAATTTTGATACAGAACAATGATGGCCTAGATTATAAGGATTTTTGAAGACTTAGATTATGTTTGGCAATGCAGTTAAAATCAAAAGTTAGAACAATTACTGTAACATGTAAGAATTTTATACTATAGCCTACTTTTTCTTTAGACTATAGTATGTGAGAGTTTTATATTGTAGCAGTTAAAACGACATTTTCTAAATGGCATTGCCAAACACTATCTTAGATTTCGAGAAAACAGTTTTTTTTTCTTGACGGACAATTCTAACCTGAGTTTTTTAAAATTATTAAAACATAAAATATTCTACTATAATCTCTTAGAACGGATCAGAGGTTGAAGAAGGCGGCTCAAGAGGGTGACATTGATGCCTTGTATGAAGTAATACAAGAGGATCCGTGCATCTTAGATCGCATAGATCGAATAGCGTTTATTGATAATCCTATGCACATAGCTGTATCAGCAGGGCATACTCATTTTGCCGTGGAGATGATGATATTAAAGCCAGAATTTTCAAGGAAGCAAAACCAACATGGCTGCAGCCCAATGCACATCGCTTTGCAAAATGGCAACAACCGGATGGTGCTTTATCTGTTATCTTTGGACCGAAATCTTGTCCGCGTCAAAGGGAGGGAGGGCAAGACTCCCTTGCATTGTGTAGCTGAAATGGGAAATGTAGATCTCCTGGCCGAGTTTTTAGCTGCCTGTCCAGAATCAATTCGAGATGTGACAATCCAAAATGAAACAGCCATCCATATTGCTATAAAGAATGACCATTGGGGAGCTGTTGAAGTCTTGTTGGGATGGCTTCAGCATGTTGATATGGATGTGGTCTTAGATTGGACTGATGATGAAGGAAACACTGCATTGCATATTGCTATATACAGAAATCAAATTCAGGCAAGCACTTACTCTCTCAATTTCCTGGAGCCCAAGGATGATAAAGTTTGTACCAATTTGCCTAAAACAATTCAATCCTACCCTAAATGCCTTTCTTTCCCATCTTCTTCGAAATATTTGCCTATCTCCCTTTTTTTTTTTTTTTTTTTTTTTTGTTTGGGTACTCTGACTTTCTTAAATGTTGGCATTAAGTACCAGTAACTTCCAGTCTTTCATAAACTTGAGCTGCAGATGCTGATATGGTTAACACTTTTCCTGTTTGCATTGTTGTGATTTTGTTTATTTATTTTTCTTCTTTATGTTGTACAAGATGCTATGAACCAGAAATATTTCACGCTAGAGGCGGAGCTAAAAACAGCCCGAAGATAGGCAGCCACCCCATTTAAAGTATTTTTGTAATATCTACCCCACCTGATGTTTAAAATTTTATTTTTTTCTTACCTCATAATATGAAAAATCTCACACTTGTCTTACATATGAAATCTGATGAAATTGTTAGCATACACCCCCGCCCCTGCCCCTGCCCCTGCCCCTGCCCCTGCCCCCTTTGAACTACTTTTCTAGCACCAACACTGTATCATGCTATTTAGATCTTTTACATTACAGGGAAAGATTGCTGAGAAACATCTGTGAATTAGTCATAGACGATAAGAAACTAAGCCCTTGTTTTTCTTAGAGGAGCCTTTGTGCCCTTTCCCTTGTCTTCTCTTGACATGATATAGCTCAGTTAGCACTCTTTGAATTTTAACGATGCAGGTGGTCAAATTGTTAATGAATAGGATTAACATAAATGCCAAGAATTTTGAGGACCTAACTGCCCACGACATTGCCAAGCTTAAAGGGCCGGCATGTGACACAGACATATGGAATATGCTACACCAAAATGGAGCTCTAGGAGCTTCTTCACTGCCTAGAGGTATTACCCTTGCAGACTTCTTAAGAACAAAGATGTCAATGCTCGAAAATTGGATAACATCAACTTACGTCAGAAAATGTTGCATGTCGAATGAGAACCGAAACGCCTTGCTAGTGGTTGCTGTGCTGATTGCAACATCTACTTTCCAAGCTGTGCTAAGCCCTCCTGGGGGAATTAGGCAAGGTTTTGGTCTCAACACCGATTCGATGAATAACTCTACCAGTGATGAACTTAATCAACGGTCACTCTTTGCCTCAAATTATATGGCTCCATGGATTTGCTTCTTGGCCTTCAACACTGTGGCTTTCCTCACATCAGTGTCAGAGATCTGTTTTCACCTCCCAAAAGGACTTTATTTCTCAATTAAGTTGGTCATACCTCTTTTGCTATGCTATATGCTTTCATTGAGCCTCACAACGGCCATTTCGCGCTTGACGCCGTTTTACTGTACTTTGTTGGTTCTGTCACAGTGGAGAGCAGTGGCAAGGCTCATCTTTTTTAAGAGGTCTTTGGAACTGAAGCTTCACTTGTTGAAACATTGCCCCAACTTGCACAAAGAATTGAAAGCATAAATTCTTAGACCATTGGATATAAAGCGAGAGTTTTGGAACTGTTCTAGAAAATTGCAAATGAAAGGTTACTTATGAAAATAAAGATGTCAATTTGCTGATGCCTTAAAGAGGCTTTGGCTTGTAAATTGAACTTATTTCTGGCTAGCTCTACCATTGGCTTTCTTCAAATAAACTAGGAAGGTAGAAAAGAAAAATGAGATAAAATAAAAGCTGCAATAATTATGCATATTTATAAACTAGTTCTAACAAATCATACTCTTAGTCCATCCAATATATTGGTTAGTCATAACTTCTACATATGAACTCTATAACCGAGAAGAGTTTGTGCCATAAACTACTTGGTCATTCCTACAATTGCTTCCCTTCCTAACAAAAATGAATTCATGTTTTCTTACGTATCAATACAGAGTTCCAAATTCCCTTAAAAAAAAATACAGAGTTCCAAAAAGAAAAAAGCTGAATGGGGAAAAACGACCAACAATTGGACACAAATTCAAAATCTCCTACCGGCGCCCCTGCACCCTCGAAGATTGCGTCGACAATTAACGTCACACTCCAACCACGCTATATCTTTTTATGGTCCCTTTCTCTCTCTCCCACATGTGCTTGTCTATTTCAATTTATTGTCGTTTAAGTGTCATTCACATTTTTTATAACTTTTCTTTTTCTGATCTAGTGCTTGTTGATTGTTTTCTTTTTTGTATTTTTTAAATTTGGGGTTGGAATTCTATCTTTTTAACTTTTTTGACAAAGTTGGGTGTGAATTACGCATCTTTTTTTTTTTTAGTTTTTGTTGTTTTTAGATTTATCATCTATCATTCCCATAGTTCTTGTCGTTTTTACTGTCATTCTTTTTTCTTTTTTTTTTGTTAATACCAAACACTTTTTGTGTTTTGTCTAAAAGGGTAAACAAAAATCCGACAATTTGATGAAACTGTTTTAACCAACCCAATGAAATTCAAAATAATCCGAATCCGACAAATCTGAATAAGAATCTTCATTAACTCACCCAATCCAATTTTTCATTAGGTGGGTTTAGGTTAAGTTTTTCATAATCTAAGATAATCTAAACTCATCCAATGTAAGATATATACAAAATATTTATTATATATATTGTTATTTTCACATAATCTTATACTTAAAACAAGTGTTATTAACACTAATGGCCCCTAAACTTTAGGATATCCCTCACTTTACCCTTAAAATTTAAAAATCACTACTTTATCTCTTGAACTTTTAAAACTCCTCACTTTACGTCCTGAATTTTAAAAATCCTTATTTTGTCTCTTAGTTTTTGATTTCTATTTAAATAGACAGAATTAAACTCATATGATTTGCACTAGGGTCACTTGTACGGGAAAAAAATAAGATTTAATCACTTTCAGATTATTTTTCACGTTATGCATTCATTTAACGTTTTTTCTTTAATAGCTCTCATTTAAGAAGACTTTATATGTACATATTTTCTAGATATTGTTTGTCAATATGTAACGCCCCTATATGGGGGTTAACAGTTTTTAATGAGATAAAATAAAAATAAATAATAAAAGTAAAACCTTAAAAATAAAATTTGCCCGGGACTTAAATGAAAACTCTCAACTCAAAAATAAAAATATAAACGATAAATAAACCACAGTTTAATGTAGCACCTTAAATTTAATAATATAAACTGTTGTCATCATCATTTTAACCCTCAACACATTGTAATACAGTCACAGAAAGTAACAATTGATGCTTACATTATCATGAAGAACATTCTCAACAATTGAAGCAGTCCCAATGTAATATAGCTACATCACGTCCTCAACTATATTTCTCGTAGCCACCTCACACTTAGTGAGTCCTGAAAAGATAAAAATATAAGGGAATGAGCGACACTATGCTCAGTAGAGAAAGCCATTACTCACCTTTAGGTTTTTATCATTACCACATTAAAACCTGCATGGTTAGTAAGTTACATCATATTCCAGATTATGAGGTTTATTATGATCATATCTTATGGATACCGTAGTTAATCGTTACCAAGTGTCATAATTACACATTTATACAAATATTACCAATCATCATTGTTCCTAGGTATCCATGTTAAATTGAGTATCACTCAACTCATCGAAACCCAAATGGGCGCACTTGATCACCCTATAAACATTCCAAGGGTGTTCCGGTGAGGGGACATCAAGCCCCGAGTCCTCACCAAGTCGATTCCTGTACAGTGTGTTCTGGGACTTTCAACCCAAGGAAGCGTCATCGCCTTCCCCCTATTTTACCTTTTAGGGTATTCATGCCCAAGGACGTAACCGTCGCCCTCTTCATGTCTCACAATTTCTCTATATTGAATCATTATTAATAGAGTTAGTTTTCCTAACCATGCTTCTCAATTTATAACATGTGTCAATTCATTATGTTCATCGCCGTACAATACAAGACGAGTCCATGTCATAGTTTCATATGTGATACTCATATAATATTAGTTCAACATAGATATATATATTGCGGCAAAACAATCAATTTTAATTCTATAAAAACCTCACAAAAGATGAGTAATAGAATCCCTACCTTTCAAGCTTATCAACAATCTTTTAATCATGGAATCAATTAACGTTAGCTCCATACTCCCTTGATCCTAAGGCGTGCATAAGGACAATTAAAACTAAAGCACAACATACAACTACATTCATAAATAAATCATGTGTAAACCTATCTTACTAGTATGCCTTTAAAGCTTTTATATAAATCTCTTTTGAATACCACAGTAAACAATTATAGAGGAGACATGTTGAAGCATGTCACGGAGGAAATAAAGAAAATGAGGGTCAAGAGTAGTTGGAAAAGATATCCTTATGTCTCATCTAAAGACTTTAACACACATAATGCCAATATCACATTTTTGAGATTTATTAGAAGTTCTAAGGCTTTTGAGTAATCATACAAAATAAATATAGGAGAATTTTAGAAAATTTAAAAATAGATAAAAATAAATATTATAAAATAAATTTAAATGAAGCAATTTTTTTTATACACTAAAAATTAATTTAATTACCTCAATACCCGTTAGGAGAATAACGGGTTTCACACAATATCTGCTCATCTTTAATGCATAACTCTTCTTCTTTAGTATTCAAATTCAAATATCGACGGATAGTATCGACTTATTAAATGAGTTACACATTAAAAATGAAAAGAAATGTGCAGACAAACCCTTCCTAAAGGAGAGTCCAAATAAAAAAAAAAAAGACAAAAAAAAATAAAGGCATCAAGTGAGAGCGTAAACATGAAACAAAACTTACGAGTGATAAAATCTCATTTTTGCTCTTAGACGTGACCCATGTGTGAATCATGTGGGCTTAATTCTATCTATTTAAATCGAAAATCAGATTTAGGAGACAAAGTGAGGAGTTTTAAAAGTTCAGAGGCAAAATAACAATTTTTAAAATTCATGGGACAAAATAAAGAGTTTTGAAAGTTCAGATGATAAAGTGGTGATTTTTTAACTTCAATGCGGTAAAATGAGAGATACCGTAAAGTTTAGAGGCCATTAATGTTAACAACCCTAAAAAAAACCTTTATTTATAATAATATAGTTTATAAAAACTTCTTCTCTTTGATTCCACACTTCTAGTTTTTTTATTTTCTGCTTCTAATACACACTACATACTATATTACACAATCCTTTAAAAATAGAAAATAAATAAGAAAAGACTCCACTACTTTTCACTACAGTATACAGACTATATGTGTTTCGTTGATAATCCTACGTACCTATTTCTTCACTTCAAGGTCCACAAAAAACTCCTCTCTCTCGTTGCATTTATTTGAGAGAAGATAATTGAGTTGAAGATTGACAATTGTACAACATGTTAGTTGTGATTGATATTTATTAACTAAAAAGATATAATTTGTTTTCTTAGTTTTTACCATATTTTGTTTGTTAGGTATGACTTATGTATTTAAGTTTTGTAAGACATTTAATATATAATGAATTTTAGTTTTTTCTTAATGTAATTCTTTTTTTGGTAAATTGTTAGTTTGATTTTTTTTTTTTTATAATGCTCGATCCGGTTAACATGCCCAATCCAACCAAACTTTAACTGGGTGGATTGCTTTTAAAGTTTAGGTTCATTAGGGGATTAGATTTAAAATCGATCCACCCAAACTTAGATTGAATGTGTTGAAGAATACCTAAATTCCACTCAACCCACCCAAAATTCATACCATTAAATACCACTTTTGCCCCCTTTTAATATGCCCAAAACACCCCAGGTGTTTTGCCAAAATACCTCTTTTGTCTCTCTAATTATTAAAATACCTAAAACACCTCCTATGTTTTCAAAATCATACTTAAGATACCCCTAAAGCAATTAATTTTTAAAAATTCTAAAATTATCCTTCCTAGTTGTTGTATTGCCAAAATATTTCTTTAAATATGGACGTTTGTAGTATAAAAGAGCTGTCATATCCACAAAGATGTGGGTTTTTGAAAGATTAAAAAATTTACTGTTTAAAATGGCAAGGATTTTTACAAACAAAGTCTAAATTTAAAGCAAATATTTTTAGCAAATTTTAAAATAAGATTTTTAAAACATAAAATTAAAATAGTAAAACTTTGAAAGTCCTTTATATATTTTATAACTGGCATGAAATTTTAACTCTAATTATAAATAATCTAAAGCGTTTGATTTATGACATCTTTTCCTATTAATAGCAAGCACTTTTACTATTTATATTTTTTTATTAATTTTTTTGTTAATATTTTATTTATTTATTTATTTTCTTCTCTCGGATTGCATCTGAGTCAGATGCCATTTAGAAGAAGATTTTTTTTCTTCTTTTCTAGTGTTGTTACTCGTTTTTTACTGTGCAAGATTTACTTTGGAATTCCATATGACGCACAGCTGTTGGTATGCAATAGGCACGATTTTGTCCGTTAATAGTGCAGAGAAGGCCTGTAGGACGGCCCGATTAAAGACAGATGGGCGGGACCGTTGGGATTAAGTGGTGCGAATTTTATTCATTTTTTCAAGCATTTGCTGTATGTTTTGCTCGGTTTTTCTTTTAAACTTTAAATCTAAAAACAAATAATTAAAATAAAATTAATAACTTTACAAAAATAATATTTACACGAATTATGAAAATCTTTATTTTGCATTGAAACACATAAAATTCACTAAAAATAATTACAAAATTATAAAATTAATAGATCTTAACAGTTTAGCATATATATATTATTTAAGACTCAAAAATACTTTTAAAAATTACTAAAAATATATTAAAATATGAACCAAAACACATTTTCAAATACTTTAATACTCAAAATAAGATTACCATTTATAATTTTTACGGTTTTAATTATTTACAAACTAAACACTTATTTAGCATATAAACACGATTTTAAAAATTACCAAAAAATTACTAAATATAAAAATATACTAAAAACATACAATTAACAAGTTTTTACACTAACACAAAAATGCTATTAATTAATAAGTTTTAACAAGAAATAAAAACGTAAGTAAATGATTTAAGCCTTATAAAATATACGCTTTTACAGTCTCATCACAAGTATATACTAAATGTTATTTGAAATATAACTTGAATTAAAAACTAAAGAAAAGGTAATTTAAAATGTTCAAATGACTATTTTAATTAAGCAAACATTTCAATTATTTTGAAAGTTTCTAACTTTTTAAAACTGATTTTATTTAATATTTTGGTATAATATTTTAAATTGTGTTTAATAAATATATAAAAGGATAATTTTAGTTTTTAAAAAATATAATAAAAATGAAAAAATTCATTGGAAACAAAAACACACATACTCAAAATAACCTTTGAATTTAATATATATTAGGAAGGACAATCTTAGAATTTTAAAAACATTAATTGCATAAGGAGATATTTTGAGTATAATTTTAAAAACACATGAGTGTTTTGGGCATGTTAATAATAAAAGGAGCAAAAGTGGTGTTTAGACAAAACATGGGTAGTATTTTGAGCTTTTTAATAATAAGAAGAGCAAAAATGGTATTTCAACAAAACACATGGGGTATTTTAGGTATTCTCTCATTTTCATATTTTTCATCTCTCTGTTTAACTACTTGGCGTAAAGATAGCTTTAACATAGTGACATTGTATCCCTAGTAAAGAGGTATCAACATAAGGAACCTAATCAATGAGGTCCAAAAGATGGGCGTCCTCAACCTAGCAATTAGCTTTCATCAACCTTTTTGGATGAATTTTATGAATTTTCCCTAAACTATATCATTTGTGTCAAAATATCCTTAAACTTGAAAACGTAATGTTGTACTCCTTGAATTATAATGCTACTACAAATTCACCCCCTGAACTTGAAAACTTATTATTTTTTCGACAAAATAATACTTGTTATGCTCATTAAAATGATAAATTATCTATTTATTCAAAACCCTTAAAAAACTAACTTGAATTATGGTATGTTCATCACTTTTCCACCCTTTTTTTCTTGGTTTTCAGCAGATATTCTAAAGATGGAATATACGAGAGTTTGGTGCCTAACTAATTCATTTAAAATGAAAAAGACATCCATATTACCCCGTAGGCCCTAAGTGTCATATCTAAGCTTAAATCAAATAAAATTCAACAATTTCATTTAAAAAACAATGTGTTTCTAAGTTTAAGAGGTGAATATGAAGAAATATTACAGTTCAAGAGGCACAGTATATACATTTTAAAGTTTGGAAGGTATATTGACTTAAGTGACATAGTTCAAGGAGAATTCGTAAAATTTACCTACCTTTTTTACCATTGGACAAGGATGATATACAAACCCAAATGAGCACTCCCTACATAATCTTATGAGGTTAAAACTTGATACTGATAAAATAGTATGTTCTAGTCTAATAAGTACATTATCTATTCAACTGGAACCTTATAATTTTTGAGCAGCAAGGTATAGTCGCATGAGGATTAAAACGATTTTCAGGACCAAGTAGCTGAAAGACATTAATTAAAGAATGCAGATTTCAGTCATTGTCCTATTAGTCATTGTCATTTGATAATCCGATATATAAGATTGCATTATGGATTGAGAATCTATCATTTTATTTAACTTTATAGTGCACCAATATGTTCTTTTGTTGGAGGATAAGAAATTCATAATAAATTAAATCGGAATGTGAAATACATGGACAGTCCCATCCGGCGGGTCAATATAACCCGAGATAACTAGAAGTACTCACTTGGAAAGAAGAAAAAAGGGTCGGAGGCAAAGCTCTTTTTTTTTTTTTTTGTATGATTATATTTTGGATATTTTCTCGATGGGTATTGAAAAAGCAATATATATGCAAGTATTTATTTTATAGTCGTCAAATTTATAGTAAAAAGAAAAGAAAATATTTTTTTTATAACATCTAATGGTTTAAAAATGTACGCTTGCTAAAGAAGAACCTTATACTTTTACCTCCTGTTTCATCATAGAAAAAACAATCAATTCACTTGATATATCTTCCACTTTCATTCTTGGACCATCATTTTTTAGCTTTTGTAGTTCATAAGGTCAAGGTAATTTTTGAATGATTATTTTTTAAATTTTGAAGATGAGGTGATATCAAACTCTGTACATTATGATGGAATTAAGTTTAAAATTACTGTTATCGTGTACCTATAACTACAATTTTGAATTATTTAGGGTCTTAGTGTATTTGGCAATCTCAATTTCAATCATAACTTTTAGTTGTTATAGTGTAAAATTTTTACATGCTACAACGTCAAGAAAAAATAAAATATAATATAAAGCTATCATAAATTATAATTTTTTAAACTAAAATTTAGTTCAAACCACAGATGACATGCTAAGCGAGGATGCCAGCCAGGTGTAGGTACAAATGACGTGCAATATGTGAAGTGTCTTAATCGGTACGTTACTAACTTTTTTTTTTTTTTTGATAGATAAAAGATAAAGACTCAGACTAAAGTTTAATTTGATACTCGGTTAATTCTATTGTCTTAAGTTAAAATTACGGAAAGAAATTGGATAACATGGTGCGTGTTTGGGAGAATAAAATTATAAATAGTTTAAAATTTTTATATATTATAGTGTAAAGTAAGATATGTTATACGTAATAAAACTCTTGTCCGAGACATGCTAATTATTTTGAATGTTCTATTTCCAATGGCACAAGAACCCAAGTCACTAGCGACAAATAATATGGGTAAAAAACAAAAAAGAGCATTGCATAGCAGGAGTTTGCTCACTTTGGATTGGTGAGTGGGCCATGTATTACAAAAGCGAGTACGGTTATTGGCTGAGATAAAACAAGATAAGATTTTTTGTAGGACAAAAAAATCTGTGCCGCTGTGGTTCTCACTCTTGAGGGGGTCCCACAACTCGTTACAGCTCGGATAAAATATAATTGAGATTTAAGAGAGTCCTCTTTTGGGCTAGACTCTACGAGCACGTGCGGTTCTGAATGGTTACAAGTTTTTTATCAAGAGTTTTGCTTGTTCAAGGCATTCATTGCTTAAACAAAGATGCCAAACTATTGGAGAACTTTCCTGTTTTCTGACGACAATAAACACGTCAGTATTCATGCTAAAAAAAGAGAGAGGAGGAAACAGAACAAAAATGGTCATAAGCAAAAAACAAAAAAACAAAAACAAAACAAAAAAAACAAAAAAAAAAGAAAATGATTTCTTCTAAGCACACCTAAAAACTAGGGTTTCTTCTAAATAGAGGAGCTTTTTACAGTAGATATCATCTAATAATAGTGCATGTTTTTTAGATATTAAATCTAATCAAAATTGCATTAGAATTAAAATGTTTTATTAATATAATTTATACAAAACAAAGTCATACCAATAAGATTTTTTTTCATAACATACCACAAAATTCCCTTTTTTGTATGGACCGATAAAAGTCATAAGGACCTTGGCCCTGGGACTTCTGCAGGCAACAAGCCAGGGTTTATAGAGTTTACTAACACATAATCCATGTCATTTAAGGCAGACTTTTGCGTGCGACACTACTCGAAGCTCCGACCTTATGTTGACAAAGTTTCCAAGTAGAACTTCCTTGCCACCATGCCACCACCATAGGTATGGACAGACTTGATTATGTAATAGCAAAAATTCTTGACTTTTCTTCAAGGCAACTTTCTTTTCTCATTTACCTCTCAATCAAAGACAATCTTCTAATTCTATTGAAAATGAGACCCCTATATGGTTTGAGTATCTTTTATGTTACCATTTATTTTTCAAATGTCAAATTGGATTAAAATTACGGTTTTTGGTACATTTGTCCCCTAAACTTTTTATGTTTTTTTACAATGTAATCCTTATTTTTTTTTTTTGCAGCAATTGAGTCCCTAAACTTTGCTAAGTATAGTAATTAAGTCCTAATCACAAAGTTTCTTCAAACTCAAGATGGAAACAATCATGTGGGATGCACATGACCATTTAGAATATCTATACATCTCATTTAATTCTAATAAGAGTCAAATTATTTAATTTTATGTCTAAAATTATATAAAAAAAATTATATCATTGTTAATGATATTTCTAACAAATTTGGTGGTTTCTATGTCTATTTTTAATTATTGTAATGGTTGAAACTACGTCCCTTTCCCTTCTACTTGGGTCATGTATGCCTCAGGTGATCGTTTTTCATCTTAATCTTGACAAACATTAATGATTAAAGACTTCATTGTCACATTTAACTAAGTTTAAGGACTTAATTACCATATTTAGTAAAGTTTAGATACTCAATTGCCACAAAAAAAAAAAAAAAAAATTAAAGACCACATTGCAAAAAGTCTAAAGTTTAAGGGTAAATGTGCCAAAAACCCTTAAAACTTGGTCAAATCAAGTGATTCATTGTATTCTAGTGGAACTCCAAGAGTTCATTAGTTACTAGTATTTTTAGTTCAAATCTCACGTCAATAATTCAAATCAAGAGTTACTATTTTTTCGTAAACATTATCTCATAGAAATTTTTAGCTCAAACCACTTGAACCATTAAACCAAACGCATCCTAAAACAGCCCTTCTTAAACCTCCTACAAAACAACCTTCTCAATATACCATCTTCAAGAGTCCATAAATTATTAAAATGATACATTGTATTCTAATACAACTCCAATAATTGAAGAAAACCTTCTTAAACCCCCTACAAAACAACCTTCTTAATACACTATCTTCTTAAACCTCCTATAAAACTTGCACAAAGTTTTGATTAGGAAGAAAGTGCCAAACCTATCTGTAGATTTATGCTTTGTTGGAGGCTATTCTCGTCGCCAATATATATATATATATATATATATGTATATATATATATATATATAATTAATAACGTGTTGGTTTTGACCAAACTAGTTATCAACTAAGCTCCAACCATTAGAGCATGTGCTCCGCCTAGGACAATTGGAGCCCATGCTCCGAGTTGTCAATTTAAATGTGCGGAATTGGCAATGAACACATTAAACATGTTGTAGGTTACACTCCCAGGACGACTTACTCCTTATTCCATCAATATTAGGAAAGAGAATAGATCCTTCCATTTATGCCCCAGATTAAACTCGGCCATGCCTTACTAACAAGTTTTTTTTTTCTTAAGAAAAAAACTAATATGAAAGCTCAAGATACGCACTTTTACAGCATTAAAACTTTGAGAAAAGTTTTATAAGAAGCTTACTGACTTGAACATCGTGGTGCCTACATCCGGTATCACATTGGTGCTTCATTTTCTACCCGTCTTTTGCAGGGTTTTTGTGTTAAACAAAGTCTTCATACAATGTTGTTGAGGGAAAGTAAAATGCAAAACTGCCAAATCAGACTAATCCGGCGGATTTTAGACTACGGGTGTGGTTTTATATCATAACTGTTTTTCAATGGTTTGAGGCCAGATCAAACTATTTGAAAAATGGCTGGGTCTGGTTTGTGAAATTTGAGAAACGGTCTAAACTGGACCGGACTATTTAGATTTATATATGTATTTTTTATTTTTATAATATACATGTGTGTACATTTGTTATATGTGTATAAAAAAAATGTATCTTATCTTTTACATGTTTTCAATTTTTAAAGTTTAAATAGCTTAGAATGACTAAAAAATTAACAATAGAAAAAAAGTCACCAAAAACTCTAAAAAAATCTTTAAAAAGTCATTTGTATGGTTCAAATTGGACCAAACCATTCTATAATGGTCCCCTCTAATTCGGTCTTCTTAAATAAATGGTTCGGTCCTGTTTATCTTTTTTATAAACTATCGAAATGGTCCACTATAAAAAAACCCAGCAGTTTGAGACCAGACCAGACTATACTCACCCCTAGAGCAAAGAATTTCTTTGATCTAGATTTTAAGTTCAAGGATGTTCATTTAACGTTTAAACAAATTTTGGTCCCTCACTTTTATTATAAAACTTTTAAGTACTTCTGTAGTAGGTCATTTATATTGATGTTGTGTGTTTCTAAATATTAGATCATATCATTGATGAATTACAAAAATGATAGCGATGCAAAATTTTCAAAGAAGTGGTCTTTCTATTGTTTTTCTTTTGTATTTTGGTTTGTAACTATGATGTTTCTAGCTCCAATGCATTTGTGTACTTGGTAGTGTTTGATTATTTTTTCCGTTCGTCGAGTTTGTTCATTTACAGTCTTTGTGTGGTCTTAGTGTTATTGATTTCTTTACATTGGTTGATTCTATAGTCTCATTAATTGTAAAAGATTTGTAAAAGAGTCACATGTGTGCTCAATTTTGTGTAATTTTCTTTTGGTGTCTTCCATTGTGGAGCCTAGTACACACTATTCACCTTGAGCTTTTAACTTGAGTTTATAAGTGGAACCATTTATCTATCAGTGTTTTTGCTACTATAATAAAAGGCTATATGAGTTGAATTGTTGTTTGTATTACTTTTTCATGTTTAGAGATGTTTTTATCCTTAAGAAAAACAAGATCATATCATTAATTATGGCAAAAATTACACAATTTATAAAAAAGTGAAATGAACAGTTTTGAACAATCAGAGAGCATTTTCAAAAGCAATTTATAGTTTAGAAGATTTTATGAAAATATATAATTGTCTACATATCAAGGATAAGGCTTTAAGTTCCGCAATAGACCAGTCTAATATATACAAATTTTCTTCATCGAAAATGTAACTCTTGTTTAATATTACATGAGAACAAATTAAAAGTTACATAAACCACGAATAAATTTACATTTTTGAAGGGAGA
This sequence comes from Artocarpus heterophyllus, assembly GCA_025403435.1. Lineage (NCBI taxonomy): Eukaryota > Viridiplantae > Streptophyta > Magnoliopsida > Rosales > Moraceae > Artocarpus > Artocarpus heterophyllus. The sequence continues at coordinate 111,743 of JAJQZP010000438.1, forward strand.
AAAAAAACAAATACCGGTCTGATCTAATTCACATAGGAGACTAACCCTATATATATATATATATGTAGTCACAAATTTTTTCTAATATTTTGTTAGCCTAGCTCTCTCAAATAGTAAAGAGTAAAGACCACAAAGCCAAGTTTAATGAGCCCAAAAAAAACAACACATCAAAGCCAACACACATTGCCACATTGTCTACTTCGGAAAGAAAAAGAAAGAAGAAGAAAGCAGCCAAAAGCAAACCTTGTTCTCATATCCTCAAGCTTGCTTACACCACAAAAAGAAAAATGTCTTCCATGGCCTTGTTATCTCCGCCCACCCATCTCCCAACCCTCTCTCCTTCTTCTTCTTCTTCTTCTTCGCTCTACAAAACCCAGTTTGCCCACAAGCCCCATCTCCTTCTCAGACCCAAGAATTCTGCTCTTCTTTTTCGCCTCAAGGCCTCGGCCGACAATGAAGCCGGAGCCCTCGGCTCGGCTGCCGCCACCGTAGTTGAGGAGCCCGAGGCACCGCCGAAGGTTCCGGAACCTTCTGAGAGCTCTGATGGCGGAAATGGGTCGCTGCCTAAAGCCTCTGAAGTGGAATTTTTGAGCAAGTTTGAAGACCCCAAATGGGTCAATGGAACTTGGGACTTGACCCAGTTTCAGAAAGATGGAAAGACTGATTGGGACGCTGTCATTGACGCTGGTAAGGTTTCTTTGCTTTTTTTTTTTTCACTGAAAAAATGTTTTTTTTAGTGATCTAAATGTTGATTGTTTTGTTGGTTTTGGTATGTAATTCAATAATCATTAAAAAAAAAAAACCTAATACATTTCTGGTTTTGTGATAATCTGACAGTGTGAAAATTGTTCCAGCCCTGGATTATAGTTAGTTAAGCTTGATTTTTTTATTTATTTTTCATTTTTAGTTTGAGAGAGAGACATTATCAATAATAAGGCGGTTGTTTGGGTCTGATAAAATTTAAAATTTTAGTATTTATATGTTGATTGCCTCAGGATCAAAATTAGTTCCGAAACAAGCAATTTAGAGCATGGTTTTTGGACCGTTTGGTTGTTCATATTCTAAAAGAATTCATGTTTTTGAAATGTTAGTCATCAGAATTGCCACCCCTCATCGTCACCATTGCTGCCATAAAACCATCCTCAAGCCTCTGCCACTGGTACTGCCACAAATTTAATATCACTACAATATATAGGCAAAAGCAACTATCATCTTACCCAATTACGGAGACAGGGGCCCCTGGCTTTTTTTTGTGTTTTTTTTTTTTTTTACATATAGTGGTTTTAATTTTAATATAGTAAATGTGTATAAATTAGACTTGGCCCGCTTAAATTTAGTAGTTATCTACGTGTTAATATAATCTTGGATAAAAAAGAAAAAATTTGGCCCCTTTACCATTGAATCCTGGCTCTGTCATTGATTTTACCTAATGCCAACACCTCAATCACCATACTATGAATGATGATGCAACATATTGCTTGATGAAGGCCTGTACCATACAAACCTTTAAACTAGTTCTAGTTCTAATTAATTAAGCTCGTTTGTCGTATTGGTATTTGCTTAAAACTGGGATTAACTAATTACAGCTCCCAAAACCCTGCTTAAACTTGTTTGAAGGCTTAACACTTGGTCATAAACATAATTAGTATTTCCCTGCCATGAATTTGCAACTCTGGGTGGTTTTAATAGTCGTAATGGAACTTGCTTGTTTAATCATCCAAACGAGTGTAATGGAGCGGCTTTTTTTACAACTTCGATCATTCATGTTTTACTCATTTTTTGTAAGGTTAAAGGAGAGTAAGAAATATCCTTCCTGATAATCGTGGAACTACTTGATTGAATACTGATGAACAAACTTTTTGTTATGGTGATTTTCAGAGGCCAGGAGGAGAAAATGGTTTCAGGACAACCCAGAATCAACCAGTAACGAGAACCCGATAGTTTTCGACACGTCCATCATACCTTGGTGGGCATGGATAAAAAGATATCACCTACCTGAAGCTGAACTCCTAAACGGTTCGTTGCGATCCAATTTCTTTAATATGCAACCGAAATTCTAAATTTTATTGGCTTCTATTAATCTGTCATATGCTGTTTGGTGGGTTTTATGCAGGCCGTGCTGCCATGGTAGGCTTTTTCATGGCCTATTTTGTTGATAGCTTGACAGGAGTCGGTTTGGTTGACCAAACGGGCAACTTCTTCTGCAAAACCTTGCTGTTCATAGCAGTGGCTGGGGTGCTTCTAATCCGAAAGAATGAGGACATTGAAACGCTAAAGAAGCTGTTGGAAGAGACGACCTTCTATGACAAGCAATGGCAAGCGACTTGGCAGGACGAGAACAAAACTGAGTAGTTTAAAATTGTTTCGGAGTTTGACTCTTAATTGTGTTAGAGTGTTGTCTTCAATTTTCGTTCTTGTATTTACATGTAACTTCCTGCGTTAGTAAGGACTTGAAATATCTGCTTATGATAATCATTGAAGCTTTCTTATGAGCAAAATGTAGTTAAATAAGCAAGCGAACGTAAATTCTTAATATAAGAGTTCGGGGGTGTTTGGTACTTGGATTCAGCCAATTTGATCCCATGGACTTGACCTGAATTATCGTTTGTTAAGTAAATTTAGCAACGTCATTTGAATTGCGTAGTTGGTTTGAGCCAACTTAAAGTGGCCATTTCAAAATTTGCCCCGCCCTAAATTCACCCGATTTGGATCAATTTGTTACAGTATATAAATATTTTTCCCTAGGGAGTAAGCTTTCAACAAGTATCTGAACACAAATTTAGATTTTATTCTCTATTTAAAATTTACACTTTTACAACATATGTAAGTGCCTGTTTGGATTTACTGGGATTTTACGTTTCAAACTGTCACAATTCGAGCCAGTCGTGAACCAGATGGACCTTACAAGTAATTTGTTATTTAAACTGCAGACAGTTCTCGTCTCACGCCCAACATTTTCTCCTCTTTGTTACTGTGATCCTAAAGATGAGTAGCGTTAGATGACAATTGAAATGTAGTTTTTTAAGAAGACCAGAATAATTATGCTTCCCAGCCTCTCAACATGGTGGCGCGTGCAACTCGGTGCACTCCCAATGTAAATGCACCCATTCGGAGGTTGCAACCATGAGCTTGACACATTCCCTTTATGTCTCCAAAAGCTTTCCTCATGTACCTATTTAGCTGTCTGCTCACTTGGTCTTCTTCCCACATAAATCCTTGAATATTCTGCATCCGAAACAGACAGATACTAACATTACAATTAGACTTCATACATGCTGAACTAGACGTATCAAAATACTGCCAAAAAATGAAGGCAATTATGTGTGTAGGTTGACAACAGAAAAGGGGAAAAGGGCAGTTGTTTTTGTTTTGTTTCTTTTACCTGAACCCATTCAAAGTAGCTCACAGTCACGCCGCCAGAATTCGCGTATATGTCAGGAAGTACAACAACTCCTTTCTTGGATAGGATCTGCAGATGAGATACGTTAAAAATCATCATCATTGAAGTTTGTTGGTTTTAACGCTTTTTCCTTGTAAAGTCGGTAAAATCAATGCAGATTTGTAATATATTACCTCATCTGCTTCGGGGTCGGTGGGATGATTTGCAGCTTCTACTATGAACTTTGCCTCCACATCAGCAGCATTTTCCCTTCATGTAGGCAAGAATGAGTAATTAGTACTATTGTCCAACTTCACCTGTATGTCAGTTTAATTGTAAGTGCATACTTGTTGAGAACGCCACCCAAGGCACAAGGAATGAGAACATCACATTCATGAACAAGCAAGTCATTAGGGTCCATAACATCCCCACCAGGGAAATCCTTCAGATTTTCATTGCCCTCTTTGTGTTTCACCAGAGCTGGAATATCAATGCCATTCGGGTTTTCAATTGCACCTGTGATATCACTAACAGCAACAATCTTACCACCTCTCTCATAAAGGAACCTGGCTGCCCATGAGCCCACATTTCCAAAGCCCTGAAATGGATTTATTAACCAAAAAATAGTAAATTGATCTTTACTAAAAAGGATAAAGCTGAAGAGTAGGGCTAGGAATCACTACATTTTACTCCGACTTTTTGATAGAAACTCATGTGGCAGGTGAGTAGCCATCTTTGGTAAATGCAACTTTTCAATACTAATTAACGTGACAATTTTTTAGACAATGATTAATAAAAGAATGGCCACTAACATGTCATGTCGACCCGTATTTAAAAGTTGGGACTCCTAGCATTATTCAGAGCTGAAATATCTGAATGATGTTGTACCTGTATGGCAAACTTCATGTTAGAAATTGACTTCCCATACTCGGCTAGTAAAGCTTCTGTTGCAAAAACCGCTCCTAACCCAGTTGCCGACTCCCTTCCAAGTGAACCTCCAAGATCCTAATTATTCCCAAATGTAGACAAGATTAGTATGCTATCTTATTGTATTCTATAGGCTTTTATCTTCATAGACATAGATTAATTTTACTACTCGTTGATACTTACAATAGGTTTTCCTGTCACAACCGCAGGGGAATGCCCATGAAACTTTGAGTACTCATCAAGAATCCATGCCATTGTCTGTGCCCAATTGAGAATCAATAAGTATTTTATGATCCCAAAAAAAGGTACATGACACACCAAATGAAAATGAAAAGGGAAAATTCGAGTATGATGAGAAACATGTTAACAAATAACAATAACCTGCGCATTAGTTCCCATGTCAGGTGCGGGAACATCCCTGTGAATTCCAATAAGATCATGGATTCTTTGAGTAAAAACACGAGTCAAACGCTCTTGCTCACTTATACTCAATTCCCTTGGATTGCATCCAATCCCACCTTTGGCCCCACCATATGGAATGTTAGCCACGGCTGTTTTCCACGTCATAAGCTGAGCCAGAGCATTGACCTCATCCGGGTCAACCTTGCATTTTGGAAAAAAAAGAAGAAGATATTTTCAACAGTTATTTTTAAGTGAAACAAGCATGGGGATCTATCCATCTTTCTTGTGCCACTCATCTTCACATAGGACAAAATTAAGTTTCCGCAAGGGGGAATCCATGAAAGCTCTAATTTCACCAATTCTGCACAAAGAAGTTGCATTGGTATCCGAAAACGTGTATATTAAGCTCATATATGTTCCCTTTTCATTCAATTAAAAGTTCAAATCCATTTTTTTGTCCTTAAGCCAAATCTCATTTTCATCTGTGAACGACGCAGAATGAGTCCTCAATCCATCAAATTATACCAAATTAGTCCTTCCATCCATCCAAGTGTTAAAAATTGCAAAGAAAAAAGACAACTTCCTTCTCAAAAGTTATGCCATAACTTGTATAATTACAAAATTAATTCTCACTAAAGCACACATGGTCATGAGACGTGTCTTTTTTCATCAAGATTTTAACTGTCATGCTCATATGGACAAAAAGACCAACTCGTTCTGAGACACTTTAAAAGTCATGGATCAAAAAAAAAAAAATTGGACATATGGTTCAAGGAATAAAAACAAGAGTAATTTTAATCATAACGTCCAAAAGATTACGAGAACATCTTATTACAAAGGCTATGAAGTTCAACTGAGCAAAAATCCAAAACCCCAGATCAAAATTTTGACTATGAAAAGACATATATTTGCTAATCAAAGAAATGGGGTGTAAAAAAAAACCTCAGGGTGGTAACGAATTCCTCCTTTCATAGGCCCACGAGCATTATCATGTTGGACTCTAAACCCAACATAAGAAACTAGAGTTCCATCATCTTTGGGGATTGTACACTCCACCTACAAAAATTAAATACATAAAATTTAAAACCCAAAATGAAACCAAAAAAAAAAATCAGGGAAAAGAAAAATAGCTTGTGAAATGGTCATCAAATTAAAGGATCGTTACTTTGATTTCTCTGAAGGGGATTAAGAGGCTCTTTTCAAGCTTAGAATCCAACCCCAGAATCCGACTTGCACGGAGAAAGTTGCGGTTGGTGGCTGCAAGAGCGTTCATGGCTTGCTAGTGCTAACTTGAAACTGAATTGGAAAAGAAGCAAAGCTGAGGTTATGGTTGTGGATTTTTTATTTTTATTTTTTAAAAATTTTTAATTTTTGGTTGAGATGAATATTTTAAGGTTCTTGGAACTTGGGTTGTGGCAAATTGGTAATGTGGGAAGCTGACGAGTACTTTCTGACTCCTTAAATGCTGAGTGAAAGAGTGTGTGGGTGCAAAGAGTGGAGTTGGTCTTGAATTGAGCGACAGAGTGACCTGCCCTAGGATTCGTGGATACTGGTTAATTGGTTGCACGATTCGCGGGCAATGTTGAGGGACATCTACGTCATTTTGTTATAAATTGTTATTTTTTTTGGGTTGAAATTTGTTGTAAATTCTTCTATCACATTAATTGATGATGTAGTGTAGGGGTGTTGAATTCTTAAGATGCGACGTAGCCAATTTAATCTTGAGGTTTTAGATTAAATTGAAAAGAATTTTGGATCAATTTAGGTTGAGAAAATCTCGATTTAAAGGTTTTAGATCGGATTAATTTTCAATCTAAAACTCTATATTTATATATTTTTATATATTTTATAATTTTAATAATATATATTTACATAAAAATTTTCCTTTTTTCCAAAAATCCTCATTGTAACATTTTCTCACTCTTCCAAACAAACTTATTATCACGGATGGTAATACAACTTGTGTAAAAAAAATCCCAGCCTTCCCTTAAAAAAAGGCCCAGCCTAATAATCTCTCATAATACTTTTTTTTTTTTTCATTGTAATTGTTGTTGTTGTTTTGTTAGTTTAATGTGGCCCTTTTTGGCTTTTTTTTTTTTTAATGAAGTTCTTGTTTAGCAAAAAAAATTACTTCAAATTTTTTTTAAAAAAATCATATCTTAATCCACGAATCAGTGAATCCAATCTAAAAGTTTTGGATCGGATTGCAGGTTAGAATTTTTCAAATCCAAAAATTTTAACTTAGATTGCGGATTAAAATTTTTTCAAGCCGAAGGTTTTGGGTTGGATTATAGATTGCCTTTAAATCCGCAAAATTCAATTCATGAACACCTCTAATGTAGTGTTTCTTTCTTTTTCTTTTTTTGTTATTTTGTGTTTTAGTTTGAAAAGGAATCGGTGATGTAGTAGTGAGCAGCTTATTTTATTTTTTAATAGAAAAGTTGCTTATTCTAGCTTAAACTAACGAGAGAAATAGCAAATTCATAAGCATTAATTAAAACCCTACAGAATTTTTTAAAACATAGAAAATTATGACTAATTATGTGAATAAATTTTTAATATGCCAAGAATACCCCTCGACATATCTGGGCTTTCTCTTCTCCCTCTCGTGTCTTGTCTTCTTCTCTCCTTCATTTCATTATCTTTTCTCTCTCTTCCCACCCTTGTTCTCTCTTGCTCTCTCTCTCACACCGTGGAATAAATCTGTGAGTCATCACGGATGGCGACCAGAGACGACGAGCTACAGGTGAGGATGACAATGACAATCGACCTTTCAATCTCCTCTGGGAAGATTGCCTACGACTAGGTGAAGACAATGGGAGAGCAACAGCAATCAAGATGACAACGATGGCTTCTTAGCGAACATTGGCTTCGTCAACCATGAGAGAGGGAAAAACTAAATATTTTTAGGATTTTTTTTAGAAATTAGGTTTGGTGGCTTTTTTCACGACATCTTTAAAATAAATAATTTAAATTTTAAAATTAGATAAATGACTGTTTATTAATGATAAATTAAGTTTATCAATATTAAACTCAAAAAACTCAAGTTTATCGCTGATAAACTCAACAAGTTTATCAATGATAAATTAAGTTTAATTAATAAACATTTCGAGTTTATCAGTGTTAAAAAAATTATGATAATTTATTTTAAATATACTTTTAAAAAGGCCATTTACTTCTACATTTTTTTTTTTTAACTTTGATAAGTGAGAAAAAAGAGAGGAAGGGGAAAGGAAAGAAAAAAAAATCTAGAGCTATAATTGGAACAATAAATTTTATTAACCAAAAATATGCTTTTTTTTTTTTACTACTTTAAAATATGTTATTTACTTAACCAATCGTCACCACCCTTTAGAGTTGTCACGGCCACTTGAAGTCATCTCCTCCCCTCGAAGTTGACTAGCATAAGGTCGCCGAATAGGGATTTTTTTTTAATAAAAAAAAATTATAGTTCATGTCAATTTGAGTTAAGTTGGTCAGCCCAAAGATAGCGCTTATTGACCTAAACAGATTTATAATAAATCCAAATTTACTAACTTTTTGTGGGTTTCATGCTTTGTTGTATCACGACACAAATTGTTACATTTTAAAGTAATCATTTGGTTAAGTAAATAACATATTTTAAATTTATGGAGAGATCTATGGTAGTGAACGTTAAAATTCTCCATTAGTGGAGAACGTAACTAATAACACACGATTGAAATAACAAATTAAAGAGAAATTGAAGAGTGAAAGACAAAAAATTTGGGTAGACCCTAGTACACTAGATTTGATTAAAATTTTAAAAAATTGAAATAGTACAAACATGGGTAAATTCGGTCCTCCCTCTAAGACAACCTATCGCATGTCGGCCGCCTGCTACTGTGTCGACGGAGAGGCACGATCTCGTCCCTTCTGTGGACCTCTCTCCTAGCCTCCCCTTGCTCTCGCCGTTGTCAAAATGCAAGGAGGAGCTCGCACTGAAGGAGTGCAAAGGTGTTAGCGCCGCTGTGGAGGAAAAACTAGAGAGAGGAAAACAAAAACACCTTCTTCACCAACTCTGGCGTACCATAATGATTATGGTTCGTTTATCTCTTTTGCAATCTAATCACCAAGACATTCTTCCTTGCCCTGGTTGGTAACCAATTCTAGAATTGTTTTCTTGCAACTAACCTGTTTGATGTTTTGTCCAACAGGAATTATTAGTATTTTTTTTTTCCTTATGTTGCTTATTTTTCTAGTCTGCAAATGCATGTTAGAGTTTTGATTAATTCTCTTATTCATTTACCTTCTTCTCTCTAGTTCTATTAAAGAAAATGGCTGCAGAATATTGTCGGTTTTGAAGGAAGTTGATAGCACAGGTTTGGATTGACTCATCGGAATCTGGAAGCCACGGCGGAGGCGGGCTTGAGGGGTGACAACGATAGCATGGGTTGGAATGGCTACTCGGAGGGGGGCCTGAGGGGTGACAGCGATAGCACGGGTCTGAACTGGCTCATTAGAATCTGGGAGCTACGACGGAGGCAGGCCTGATGGGCGACAGCAATGGGTCGACGGGGAAAGGATGATGGAGATTGGAGTAGGAAAGAAGAAGAAGAAGAATCAGATATCCGTTTAGGGGCGTCGGCAATGGGACCGACTACGGAAAGGAAAGCTCTTTTTTTTCTTTATTTTTCTAATAACGTAAAATAATCACACGTGGGAGACTCTGATTTTGTTTTGATGGTTTTTTATTTTTTTCTACCCTTAGATATATAATTATTTTCTACCGGTAAAGAATACTAAGGTTCTCCATCATAGTGTTTCTCGCAATGTATTCATCTGACAGCACAAAAAACATGAGAAGCGGGCATCTTCGATACAATACAAACTTCTAACATTTGAATATGAGGATCACTTTCCAATGCAAAGCAAAGAAATTTGAGTCCTATATTTGGCATATGTGACAGTTGGTGCCAAATTAGTATATGCTTGGAGGTTGATGTATTTTGGATACTTCCAAGTACATGAATAATGATTCAAAACTCATTAATTTTATGCAAAATGTTTTTTATATTTCTGGATTGACTTTTCTCATTGAATCATGACGATATTGTCATTTTCAACGTCTCCTAAATCAACAATACAAATAAACCCCATTCAGAAAGAATAATAATAACTGCCCCCACTTAACAATACAAATAGTATATGCTTGTATATATTATGCATTTACGTTTGAGTTTAATATTATTAGTTCTTACTGTTTTTGCCCTTTAATTTTCTCCTTTTGCACGACACGTGTACTTGATAAAACTTTGAAAATTTGATTTTTTAGTGGAAATTTTGATTTTTAAATTTATGTATTTTTTTTTAAATGTCGGTTGTGTTCTTATTTAATAAGAATAATAATAACTGCCCCCACTTAACAATACAAATAAACCCCATTCAAAAAGAACTCTACTTTTCACACTGTGCGTCCACTAATTTTTTTTCTTTTAAAAAAATTGTCTTTTTTTTTTGCTCTGTCAGCGCTCTTATTGATCTATATGTATCCATAGTAGTACAAAACTGTTTCAATGATGAAACTACTTAATTGCATAATCCCTTTTTTTTACAGCTGAATAAAGCATACATCTCATCAGATAAATTATGATGTGTTGAGTTATTATTATTGGTTCGAACTTGTTTGGTTCAAACTAGTTTATCAAACCAAAAAAAATAAAAATAGTATTCTCAACACTCTAGTCTAATTTGGATGGAATGGATTAGGTGAAATATTTTATATCTATGCAACTGCCACGTGTTTTAGAATACTAAGCTCTTCGCTTCAAAAAACACTTTTGGCCCTTAAAATAAAAGCACTTTGGGATTCCTGTATTAAGAACATTGTTTGACCAATCGACTAAGATAGTATTAAGAACATTGTTTCCTAAATCAACAAAGGATTTATTTTCGTTCCATCCAAAGGAGTCACATTGGCCTTTACCCTTGGACCCGCGTCTTCTTGGCCACCTTCTTCAACACCTTTATGTACTCACCAAAAATCACCTCCAAAAGCAATCCTTTTTATCTTCCTTCCTTTCCTTTTCCCCTCAACATTTCCAACCAAAATGGTAAAACCTCTCTCTCTCTCTCTCTCTCTCTCATACACATTTTTCACAAGGGTGCTTTGAATCTGCAGGCAACAAGCAGGAAAGGGAAGGCGGTGATAGTAACAATCCACGTAGAGAGGCCGAGGAGAATAGTGGCGAGCCGCCACCATCATCACCACCACCTTCATCATCTTGTTCATCACAACATCAAGAGAGAGGTAATTCATTATAGGCATGATGCAGAAGGTAAGAGATTCATCAATAGGAGGGCTGAGCTCCTTCAGTACACTCAACGCCTCCGCGAATCTGCCAGACTTCTCGGCCCCATGCCCTCACTTCCATTGCTAAATTCTTCCAACCACCAGCTCCCTCCTGAAACCAAAGTACCATCCTCATTCTTTCCTTACATTTAGAGTACTAGTACCAAATAACACCAAGTCAGGAGTCGGTTTTTGGTTTTGTTGTTTGACACAACCTATATTTCTTCTTGTTTAAATTTGTTAGTGAGCTTTGTTCATATGGATGTTAGTCTCATGTGTAACATAGTTGCAATTACATGTTTTCATGTAGGTTGTCGATGTTCGACGAAAGTCAAAAAACAGAAGAACCCCAACTTGCCCTGGAAACTGCAAAATAATGCTTCCAAACTTCTTCAAACTTTTGAGTCTTCAAGCAAGTAAGGAAAGAACCAAGAAGACGAAGAGCTTGACCGCAGGCAGTAAGATAAAAGCTCTCAAGAAAAGCTTACGGGTAAACAGAAGGGAGAAAATATCATGAAATGCAAATCTTGTTCTGTTATTTTTCATAAGATGTCAGATTCCATCTTCATATTCTAAGCCAAATCAAAATTCTTACAGATACAGAAACAGCGCAGTTTTTTCTCCAAACTGTTCTTAACATCAAGAAAGGACAGGTGAAGTGTTTCTTCTTCTTCTTCCTTTTTTCTTTCTTTCTTTCTTTTTTTTTTTTTTTTTTCATAAGAGGTTGGGAGTCTTGGCTGCTAAGCTCATTTTTAGAATAAGAACAAGAACCGGGATGAAGAAATAATAAGAAAACTTACGACCGAAAACGCATTTTTGATTTGCGTTCACACTCTTTTCACCATGAGAAGGCTATATGATATGTATTTGAATAAAGATTATATTGCAGAATTGCGGCTTATCTTTTTTAACGATAGGAAATCATAACTATTCAAAGATGCTATATGATAAACTCATCAAGAAGTAAGATCACAAAATAACCGTAGAATTCATGTCAAATGCAGCCTGAAATGTTACATTTTATGTTACAAACCGATGTGACCAATCAAGAAATGCATTCCAAATTGGCAAACGCAAAGAAATGATTGGTGTAAAAGAACTTGGCAAAAAAAAAAAAACTATCTACGTTCTTGCTAGTTTGTAAACAAAATAGCTGATGATAGCAATTTCTACCATCAGTTTTTCCTTTTTTTTCCCGGACCAACTCTTTCTATGCCAGAAAAAAAAAACGCGATAATTACGGAAAAGCATGACTACGCCAACAAATAATTGTAAGATTTTTCATACCCTGCTATGCCGCTGAGCATTTTGAGTTCAACAAGTTTCTCGTTTTAATTCAAATGGTATTCGTCACGTTCGAACATGGCTGTCAACATCTCTGCTGTCGAGTGTACTCCCAAAGAGCAATGGCACCACTGACATGTACATTGAGAGATCTCACTACACCCAACTGTGGAATCTCAATGCAAGCATCCAAAATATGAATTATATCCACAGGAATACCCTCCTTTTCGCGCCCAAGAACCAGCACCTACCAATTGGATGAAAAATTTTGACAAGAACTGAAACTACATTAAAACTGAAAATGACACGGTGAAAAGTAGGATTACAAACAATTACAGCAAGAAAATTTGTTGTGATTCATGAAAAGCAAAACAAAGGACAAAACAAAAGGAAATATGATACAAATACTTTCCATATAGTGATATGGTACATGTTGATACCGTTTCCTTCCCTGATATACCACCACCATATACTGGAGGAAAATCATAACCAAGTTTATTCAACTAACCGTCTTTTTCGGGAAGGCGTACTGATCAAGCGGTATACTGTTTGCAGTTTGCTCCAATCCCAAAATAGAGTAGCCTTCTTTCTTCTTTTTCTCCAGGAAAATCTTCATGCTATCCACTGGGACCTCGATGATTGGAACCCACCTCTCTGCTGTTACGCTGGAAAACAAAACATTTCACTGTAATTTATCGGAATGAAAGTGTCTTAAGCTAAAAATTTAATAGATCAGAACATCTGGAGACAAGTTACAGGGCCAAATAGAACGGATTAGAAATTTAGTGATGACCACTCCTAAAGGGTTTGCTTCTCAAGCACCACTAAATCTTTATAACAATTGCGAAATAACACGTTCTATTCTAAAACTGGATCTCAAGAAATTATATGATCCATCATGATGAATTCAAGCTATAAAAAGAAGGTAGAGTTAATATCAAACCTGATGAGTTGGAACTGTTTATCATGTAAAATATTTGTGTCAGCAACAGCCAAACCTAATGCCTTAAATACCTGGTATAAACAATGGGGTGGTACAAATTCAGACGACTAGTCGTGCCAAAGGACAAGAATAAATAAATATGTTAAGAAAACTCTGTGCACACACCTCACATGTCCTTGCCAATCCAGCAAGGTTAGGTATGCGGTCGATCAGTGATGCCACCAGAATAAAATCTTGTCGGCTGTTTCTAAACCTTTCCATAGTCAGACTTCTAGAATGCAACAACTGATCAAGAAGCTGATCTTCCCTTTCGATTTCTGTTTTAACACACATTGGACAATGTCACAAGAAGTACAAAATTTTTGAAAACTAAATGTAACAAAAGAAAAATGTTACAACAGACAGGATAAGGAAAGCCACAGTGATTAAGTTTTAGAATACAAAATTTATACATACCCGCAAGTTTTTTGTAACTTTCTCCGTGGCCCAAGAGAAAATTAATATCACCGTCTTTTTTCTCATGCTTAGAAAGAGTGATCTTTTTCTGAAAATCCAACACCATATCTTTCGGCCGTGAGGTGCGTGCTATTTCATCATCATCGTTACATGATATTTCCGCGGAGTTATGATCTTCATTACTTCTTAAACTCTCATTTTTGATAATCACCAGGTCCTTTGCCATTGAGCTTCTAAGGTCTTCCCTCGCGTCCTGCGGAAACAAAATATAAGGTACAAACCATGCAGAAAAAAAGATAGAGAAAAATAGCAAGACCTTACATTTAAAAAGGTGAGCACATCCTCCATCAGAGATTTTGGCACACATTCGAACTCCAGTTCCTTTAATATGGCAAAAAAAGCTTGATTAACTTAGCAGCCAAGAAATATTATATGCTCAACTGAGCCTTAAAAAACCAGATTGAATAGAAAATAGAGTAACATGAATCATCATTTCAACTAAAGTCTCCAACCTCAACACGGTTGATGAAAATTCCAGCAGGCGTGACAGAGAGAGTGGGATTATAGGCATCCAAATATCCTTCCATTGATGCACGTAAGCTGAAATAAGCAATACCAAAATCACATTTCAAACACTATTACAAGTCGCATGCACAGTTACACACCTAAAATCATGAAGTATTTCCTCAAATCACGAGCACAGCTCCAGCCAGAACGACTAAACCACGTTTACCAGCGCTGTGTGTTTTGTGGGAAAGTTTGACTTGTGTGTGTAATATTTTAGGAAATATTGCAACAGCTGTAGATTCCCAAGGAAATTCCTTTAACAGAGGGATATGATGTAATATGGTCAGATCAGTGCTTATTTTGTAGCTACCTTAACTAATGGCTTATCACTGATAAACCGTTTTATTATAGATTTACCAATAGCTTATCACGAATAAACTATTAATTATTAAAGAAATTGGTTAATCTCTAACTAATATTAATTAACCATGAATAAACCACCAATTTAACCAGTAATAAACCCGAATCAGTACATTACTGATTAACTATTTCTAAAAGCGACATGTGCCCTAATTTAACAAAATCTTGTTCACTGAAAGGAAAAGCTTAAAAACAGCCATTTACGTTGAAACCCCAAAAAATAAAAGTAAAAGAGAATATGAATGAAAATTTCATACCGCATACAGTCGGAGTTTTTTGCCAGGTACGTTTTCAAGTCCTCAAAGCACCTCTTTTCTAGAGGCATGGTTGAAGCGGCTTTAAAATCTGATGGAGGAAAAAATTTGGAAAGAACTTGGTAGACCAGCAACTGCCGTAAGTATCAATAAACAGGATATTAGAAAACAATCTAAAATGAAAGAAAATAGAAACAAAAATAAAGTAATACAGAAATTCATAGTTCAATAAGTAAACATAACACATGGAATGAAAAATAAAATAAAAAACCTGGGTAAAACCACGTAAACTATGGTGATGTGAGGTTAATAATGGAACAATAGGAGGAAGTAACTCATCCAAATGCTTGGACTGAACTGCTTCTGATGCATGGAGAATCACATTGGCTGCTATAAATACATAAGAAGACAGTGCCTGCAGATTGACGTGTGAATATTAGTAGCATTCACGCGTGACATAACAAAGAAGCCTCTTTTCATTTAAAAAAAAAAAAGTTTATAAATGAATGACCATATGAAGACACTTTTTCTTGAGAACAGCAGCGGAGCCATTTGATTTTAATTTCCGAAATTTCCCTAAGATTAACGTTCTACTCCCATTTTATAAGAAAAATTACTTGCTCAATAATTAAAATACACAACCATGGTCCCAATAAATAAAACTTATCTCCCATTTTTCCATAGTGGTCCAGTGAAATGTTTTACTACCTCCACCCTGCCTGAAAGTGGTGTATAGTCTTTTAAGATCATAAATTCTTAATCCACTACAAATTTATTCCAGGTTTCTCACTCAATTTATTACATAAAAAGAAAATTACAAAAAAATAAAAGAATAGGAAAAATGAAAACTAGCCTGAAGGGCTTACACGAAAAATAAAAATCAGAAAATAAAAACATTGACAGTTCATATAAATTTATAAGATGCTTATACACATAGATATTCATTTATGTATAAATTTAGGAATTAAATAAAATTGATTTGAGATAAAAACTAAAACAGGAAGAAACTAAAAACACCATATAATCATATATCAATCCAAAGAGAGTAATATGAATTAAGAACCATTTGCTGCTGAGTTGTCTCTAATGAATGGACAAAAAAGACAGACCAAATACGTACCTTCATGAAAATTATTTATATAATTAATTTAATAATGCTATGTTAAACAAATTTACCTGTGGCCTCATGTCATAATCTCGCAATATAGGAACTAACTGCTCTCCAACCTGATTGAAATGATGACATTAAAATTAGTATGTGGTTTTATAAATAAAAGCAGATAAACCCATCTTCAACAGTAATCATAAAAGGAGAAAAGAGCCTTACCAATGATGGGAACTTTAAATATATATTAATTGCAAATGTCTCCAAGTATTGGCGAACAGCAGGTAAGTTGTTCCTCTGCAATTAGGATAAAAACCATAATTACACATATGGTTCATTTTGAAGAATTAATAGAAGTTTCTATTGATTATATAACAATATAAGAGAGTTTATGAATCATTATTATTAGAATTTACTTACAGAAAGGGATATGTGCAATTGATGTGTGACTTGGTCGACAATATCTTGACAGACAAACCTTGACAAAACACATATCATTTGCCAGGCACGTATCTTGCGCCTGTGGATCTGTCAAGAAACAAAATTTTAAAAAAAGGTTAATTAGAAAGAATGAAAAAAAGAATAAGAAAACATAAAAGGCAAGTGAATAGTCAATTTGATTGGTCAACATTTATAGCATGCACAAAATTTCCACTTGAGCATTCACTTTGTATTTTACAAACAACAAGCTTTATATTATTATATTTCTAAGGCAACTTCCTTTCATGTGTGTGTGTGTGTGTGTGTGTATTGACAAAAAGAAACAATAACCTGGGTTGACAAACATGAAGGAATGTATACTCACTGCATGTTTAGCCAAAAAAAAAAAAAAAAAAGAAAAAGAGAGAGAGAGACAGAGAGGGGGCGGGGGGAAGAAAGAAAGAATACTCACTGCACTGTACTTCTTGTACAACTCTTTTGAAAGATCCTTGTCGTTTACCTGCATGGCAACATTGGCGGTATCAAAACGAAGATATTGTAAAGGGAACTTAGCATGCACCAATAAGATGCCTCTGATTTCAGCATCCCAATTAAGACTTTTTTGTTTTTGTTTTTGTTTTTTGTTTTTGTTATTTTACTAGTCTTCGAACTGAGAACTTGATCAGACTTATAAAGAGTCAATCACAAAAAAAAAAAAAAGGAAAGAAAGAAGAGAGAGAGAGAGAGAAAAGAAAAAGGCCTTTCAAAAGCCATACCCCAACTCTAAAATAAGTGAATTTCATCTAATTCAATTAGTAACATTTCTAAATGTTGTACCAAAGACTTGAGATCAATCTCTTGTTGGTAACTTGAAATTTCTATTAGGGGTTAGTGTAAGAATTTCAAACCTCAAAAGCACACTGCAAAATGTAATTACCACGGAACTAAGAAGCTCAAGGAGAAACAGTTTTCCAGCTTCCAAAGCAGCAAGGCACTCTCTGCATTCGTTGTCTGATCCAACCATGTCAGCAAAATCAGCTAACTTGTAAAATAAAACAGCAACTGACACACGTGCGTACAACTCAGTGTTGATAAACGCCTGACAAGAAAAGCAAAATAATGACTAATCATTAACAGGAAAAGCAACCCGGCAGAATCAATTCCATTTGCTAGACAGATTTTTCTTACTGGTTTTACTATATTTCCTATACCTTAACCCTCAGCTTCTATTAGTAACTAGTAAGCAAGAAAAGATGGAAAACAATACAAATAGAAGAAAGATAAGTAGACGGTTATTGGCACTATATATCTTCTTTAATAACTATGAAAAATGAAATGATCAAATTGCTTGCCTCACTCAGTTCAGGATCGGGGCTTTTTGCCAATAATGAAACTTCAATCCTTGTATCCTGATTATCAGCTAATTCAGCTTCAAAATCTTCATCAAACGCAACTGGAAAGGAAATTCTCAAGTTACCTAAAAAAATAATGCAAACCCACAAAGGATCACTAATAAAGAAGAGCGCAGCACACACCAGAACCATAGAGTGATAGAAGTTTCAGCTCCTTCATGTAGTACTTTATAAATCTAGGATTTGAGAGCCACACCCCTGTTAAGTGTAGTGCTGAAAGACGAATTGTACGTGGGCTTTTTGTGCCTTCCTCGAGAATTTTTTCAATGAACTGTCAAAGGAATCAAGTTACAACATTTAGTAAGCCCTTCACAAGTAATCAGGACAAAAGTCAGAAAAGATGTGGTATTGGCGAACACAAACAACATAGAAAATACACAAGCACACACAGTGAAAGAGAGAGAGAGAGAGAGAGAGAGACCACATACCCACTTGAGAGGCCCAGGTGCATTCTCAGTTGTATGCATGCTCTCATCAGCAAACAGGGAAGGATGAAGAACAGAAGATAAAAGCGCAGCAATGGGTGCAACCTTTCGCTTGTTGCAGCTGACATGCAATATCCAAGCAGAATGAACCAAATTCCATATCATCTGAATTAAATTCAAGATTCAAATGAATGGGCAAAAGTTATTTCCCTCACTTCATCAACTTGTAATTCGGAACAAAAGATACATGTATCTCAAAAGGTCACATGCTGTCCAAAAAGTCACCATCTTTTAAAATATATAAACTAAATATATAAACTATTGTTAGCCCACCTTTTCAGCTTAAGCTTTTAGGAGAGTTATAAACTAACATCAGAGTAGGAGGTCTTGAGTTCAAACCCCGTTAATTGCACTCCTAATTCCGTTATTATTGTCACCTTGTGTTGGGTCATTAATATGTTTCGGGCTTATCATTAAATATTCACGTGTTGAGCTTTCCGATTAATATTTACCCACACG
The DNA here is from genome assembly GCA_025403435.1 of Artocarpus heterophyllus. Taxonomy (NCBI): domain Eukaryota; kingdom Viridiplantae; phylum Streptophyta; class Magnoliopsida; order Rosales; family Moraceae; genus Artocarpus; species Artocarpus heterophyllus. The sequence goes on from JAJQZP010000438.1 coordinate 130,506, forward strand.
ATTGCCCATTGTCTAGCCTACAGTTGAGGGGGAGTGTTAAAATATATAAACTATTGTTAGCCCACCTCTTAACAGCTAAAGTTTTTGAGAGAATTGGTAAACTAATACTATCCTAGTATTTCCATTTCAGTAAGAACACATTCTTCGCTACAATTACAGACATCTCATAACGCTCATAGAGAAGCACTTATACAATAGAGGAGATAGGAAGCAAACCTGGGCTTCAACCCCATTGCAAGAGGAAACAAATGAACCCAACTTTCCATCGGCAAAGAGACCCAAAGCTAGTCTGACTGATCTCAGAATAGGTAAAACAGAACCTTCTCCAGCGTTCTCAAGGCTGCAAAATACATGAAGTTGACAAGTCAAGAATACGATTACCCATATGCAACACCCACTATTGTAACCACAAAAAACAACTTTAGACATTGGGTAACTAGAATAGCCACTTAGACATTAACTTTTTTTTTTTTTTGAGGATGAGGTTTCCTCAGGGCAAAAATCAGAGGTTGGCCCACAAAAAAGGGGACCAACTCCTTACAATATCAGAAAAAAGAACTTTATAAAATCCACCATCTGGGTAAGAGATACACAAATTAAAAAAGAAGACAAGTAAGAGAACTACACATTGCAGAAAGAGTATCCACTGATAATCCCATTCCATACAAACTCTATGCGCAAACAGACACATATATATTGCACGGTAGGACTATAATAATAATAATAATAATAGTAGTAGTAAAAAATCAACAACACTTCAATAAACCCCCCAAAAAATAGAATAATTTGTCAACGCTCCAACGACACAATTCAAAAGAACAAATATGCTCTTAGCCAACTTTTTGAACGCATGATATCAGTAACTAACGCCCTCTCTCTCTCCCTCTCTTTTTTTCTTTTTTTCTTTTTTTGTTAATAAGAAACTGAAATTTATTAATTGAAATGAATTGAAAGTTATAATAGAGGACAAGGAGTCCTCAACACAAGGAGGAAAAAAAGGAAGCAGGAAAGAACAAACGAAAGCTTAGCCGCTAACAAAAACAAAAACAGAAACAAGACTAAGCTGTTGTAACAGAGAATCCTAACCCCTTTGTAAATCTGAAAACGAAAAGGCAGCAAACTCTTTGCTTTGGAAAAACTAGCACCCTCTCTCTAATAACCCCATTGTTAATGAAAAAGACTATTATCGCTGAATACTCAAGAAAACCAAGAAAGTAAAATATACATACATACACACATACATACATACATATATATGAAATTAGAAAAAAGCTCATAATTTCTTACTTCTCAACAAGATCACTAAAAATCTGTCTCAGAGCAGCATCCGAGAAGAAAGTAGCATTGTCATCTAAATGCAGCCCATTGTTAACAGCATAGCCAGGAATCGATAACAAAGATTCTAGGCAAAGCCACTGCATCATTAAAAGAAAATTAGATAACATCTTTTACCTGTACAACTTCACCACCACACACCATCATATGATGTAATATATTTAGCTGCACACACATGAAGATAATACAACTTTGCAATGGCAGGACGACCCAAAGAGAGAACAACAGAAAGCAAAATTACAAGTATAACTTATAAAAATACTACAAGTATTCACCTTCCAATTCATTAGAACTGCACGTCGTGTTCGTACCAAAACTCCAACTGCTAGAAGCTCATTGATATGCTGAAGGAAAGAAAGAACCAAGGAATCTAACGAAGGTTTGCCTTCTACTTTTGATAGAAACTGCTTGTCATTGTCACCAACAAAATCCAGGGTTTGAGAAGAAAACACAGACACTAATGCTCTAAGAGCATATGTCAATGCTTCATATGCAGCAAGACGAATCTCTGCACCTATCTGCTTTGTTGCCCACAGATAAACTACAGAAATTAGATTATAAAAACTAGCAAAATCTTGAAAGGTAAATCCCCAATAAGGCATAAATTAAACAATATTTTTCTATGAATCAATGTAACTTACAACACACCTCTGAATCAGAAGCTGAAGATGAAATAGTGTTCCAGTAGAACTTCCACAAAAACTTGAAAGCAGAATTTAGAAAAGAACCACTTCCAAACTGAGCACACCATGATGATACAACCGCAACAGTCTTCACAGATGTTATCTGTTTGTTCACGGCCAAGAAAGGTTACCACAAAAACGCGTATTAACTGAACAAACTCAGCAAACTCACCAAAAAGTTCAAAATCACAGCAAACTAAGAATCGACTCAACTAAAGATGAATTTAGCAAAAGAATCATACTGCTTGAAGCACATCAGTCGCGATGGAAGATGATAAGCGGCGCTGACTTGGACCTCCAAGTTTTCCTTTCACAGAACCGGGCAGGGTCTCCTGCACCTTAATGCCAGAAGAGAATACTGAACATGACGAGTTTGCAAACAAGACTAGCTCCTCCTGAAAGTTAGATGAACATATTACCATACCACAGAACCAACAACAGCAAGGTTAAGGGGAAGAAACAGATAATGAAGACACCTAGAAGTCCTGTCCAATCAGTTCTCAGTACCATGACGGATAGGAAAACATCGGTGAACCTCTGATATAAAGTAGTAGAATCTGCGTAACATGGTTTATCTAGTTTCTCAAGTGAGCCTGCTTCTGATCTGGTTCTGAACTTGATACCATATTCAGTGGTTCTTTCCTGCATTATCTGAAGCTCCATAACCAAGCTCAAGGTAAGAATGAGAAACTTAACAGGTATATGCTCCAAATTCTTATTTTGACTGCAGATATTAGAAACATGATTCTGAATGAACTGCATAAAAAATCCAGGATCAATCATTCGTCAGACCCTTTTGGTATAGGAAATTATAAAAACGAGCTCAGATGGGAAGCCGAAGAACAATCAAAATGGATAAAAAAGGAGAGGAAAAAAGAATGTGAAGGTGCACCGTCCATATGGGTATCAGATGACACTCCTCCTTGATTGCAAGAAAAAGCACACGTGCCCATCTTTTTGCTTCTGATTCCCATGCATCTAAGTCACCGTCATCGTAAGTACCAGACGTGTGAACCATATAATGAGGACTACAAAACCTGCTGGGGAAGTCATGGAGGCTCTTCAGAAACTTCAACTCAATATTGGAACAGTTGAAACTGCAATGCCTTTGTCCACACCCCATAAGCCATCCTTGTACTTTGGCTCTTAAAGAACCTACAACTCAAAGAGATGGAGAGAAAATGATTACATGTGCATGCACAAACATGTACATATGAACGTCCACATAGACATGTTCAGAAATAGACATGCTAGAAAAATTTCACAGATCAAAACAGGTAAAAAAAAAAAAAAAGCGCTTAAAACATCAGACTTACCACCATGATCAGTAAATTCCCGTGGCAATATTGAAATAAAGTGCAATAGTACCTCAAGAGGCACTTCAAACATACACACCACTGAGGCCCCGGTCTCGAGTATTTTTTCACACACTGGAGTAAATTAAAATAATATTCTGTTAGTCATCATCTCGGCTTTTGATTTATTAATATCAATATTACTCCTAAACTAAAATAACATCGCAAGTCACAACCCAATCAAATTAGGCATTTGAGACCTCGGAGTCGATAATTCGGATTGAAATGTTGTTTGCTGCACTCAATAATAAACCTCAAAACATCAAGTAAAACAACTTTTTCGTTTTGGGGAAAGCATTTGGAGTCGAACACATCTTGATCCCCTTCTGCTCCACTGTCATTATCGTGTGTTGTAACTCCATGAGCAGCTGAAGCTATGCATTCAGCAAGGCCCATCAATCCAGCTCTACTGAATGATTGCTGCCTGGCAGTAGATGCTAAATTGCTCAGAAAAGCAATCCACTTCCTGTAACCATTTGGAATGACATCAATATCGTCCTTTTTTCTAAAAGTACAAACAATTTTAGAATCCACATGGTGCCCACTAAGATTAAGAAGCAGAATTCTTATCGATTTTTCTTTTATCAAAGGATGAAGAAACAGAATAGGTTACTTCCACGTTTTGGGCCGGGCGGGCTTTTGGAATCTTAAGATATCTCTTAAGATATCATGGAAACAAGAACTTGAATTCAACTTGGTAGAATCCTAAAATATGCCCCATGATAAAATCTTAAACAAAGGTTCACAAAAGTTGAGCACATATTAAAAGACAAAATTTTGAGGCACAAGATTGAATACCTCAAACTGAGGCAACTAGCATATAAATGTAAGAACTGAGCTGCATCTTCAATTGTCCTTGATGAGTATACTCCTTTTACACCTATTACAAGGCAAAACAAGGAAACAAGTCAACATAATGAAATACAACAGTCAAGTACTGAATTCTTATTAAAAAAGAAAAGATAAAATGTGAGCGAGAGAGATAATAAATAACCGTTTATCTTTTTTAGAGGAACTTTTTGTAGTATGGAAACTAAATTCTTAAACATATGCACACATGTATGATTACATATATTAAAATAACACAAATTAACAAACGGAAGCGCTCAAGAAAATGATTACAAGAGTATATACGAACTCTAGGTAGTCATGCCATGTTTTGTGAACAATCACAGCGCTACAGTTAATACATAAATCAACCATATTCATATCTCATGGTATTGTTGTAGGTAAAGACTAAAGGTAATTAAAGTAACTAATTTCACATCTGAGTAACATTAACCGTAGTATCTATTTATGGATGGTATAGTGGAAAAGAAAATCCAAACAGCTTCTAGATGAAAATTTAATAAATACAAAGTTACAAACCAAACTCTTTGTGGTGCACAGGGTCATTTAATGCTAGTAAGAAGGAACCAAGAAGAAAATTTTCAGGTACTGCATTGGCAAAGTTTCCATAATCCTTCCACTTGATGCCCAAAATTGACTGCATTATCAAGCACCTAACTGCACATAAGCAACAAATGAGGAACTGAAAAGACTGTATAGAACGTTAACCTGTACTAAAGAGTTAACCATTACCTTGTGGATTATCATGATGGAGTCCTCGCTCCCACAAGATAGCTAACCAATTAAAGATTTCACCCAATGTTCCAAGTTGATTTTGATGTGGTGCTCCACCATCAGAGCTAGCAAAATTTACGTGTGATGTAGAAGATTGGAGCAACAAGGACACCTACGACAACATGTTAGACATGATTGAGCTTCACAGAAAAGTTTGCTGAAAACTGTAATAAAATGTACACAGTAAGAAACCTTCTTTTAGCTCATTGAAAGCCATAAGTTATGTTCATTGGAGTTTAAACCAGGCCCATAAAAATAAGAACACGATTTTAAAAACCCACTCAAGGCAGACTACCTGATGATTCCAAGCTGCTTCAACCAAGTGAGTACCATACTCTTCAAGCATCTCGTATAGCAGAACAAATGCTTCCCACTTCTGCTGGCTGTTTAAAGTAGACTCAGTTGTCTCACAAATTTTTCCAACACCTAGTGACTTGGCTTCTATTTCAGCCCACACTTCCCTCTTTGTCATGCCCTGAGGAGTTGAACGTTTTTTGTGCAAAGTAGTCTCAGAAACACTAGACGATCGCCCCCCTCCATCTTCATTTATGCGCACTACTGTCTTTAGTATGTGTAATGATTGCTTCCTCACTGAGCCCTCCTTATCAATCTGACAAATAACACCAAAACCAAAAATAAAAATAACGTCTGACACTATGCACTTGAGTTATCTGAGAACAAAATTGAAGTGGTTCAACAAGAAATGCTGAAGAGGTAATGCTACTTACCAAGCCTCTTTTAATTTCATCCCAAAATTCCTTATCAGCTCTTATATCCAGTCCTTCACCTTTATCGTCATCTCCATATTCGTATGTACAAGGTAAGAAAGAAAAATACAGAGACAGTACATTATAGGCATCTCCTCTCTCTATAGGTCCAAGAGAAAATAATGTTCGACAGCACTTCCAAATTTTCACAGAGTAATCATTCCTGGATGCCAATCAGGTACATTTTAGAAGAGTGTACATATGATGAATGCTTGTGGACAAGGAGAATATGCAAGTAAGACAAACATGTTTCGAATATCCGTCGTACAGATTACCTGGAAAACAAACACTTCTTGCCATTACGTAAAACTTCAAAGGAGGGATAAGATGCAAATGCTTTGAAAATAATTGGAAGAAGAAAGCTAATTGCACAAGCGCGGTGTTCCAAGCTTTCTAGAAGCATATGTTCAGCCATACTGCAAAGACCCCAAATCAAGTTACCAGCAAAATGATGAGCATCAACATAACCATTAGCCACCATTGATTCTGATGGTATAGCTCTTTGCTGGTTTGAAAGGGCAGCATCAAGCATTATGGCTAGAATTTGGCATGAAACTGGCAGTGGAAGGGACCAACTTGGATATTGAAATTGATCTTTATCTAGCTCCAAACGACCAAAAACCTTATTTTCTGATTCTTCATTTTGAAGCATACCTAAAGAATAATAAACCGATCTTAATAAAAATGGAACCAGATTTGCCTCAGCAACTACCCAGCTATTTGTTTCAACCACGACAACAACGAATGATTCTGCAACCTAATGAGAAAGTTTCATGCAATATAACAGTCAACAAGGAAGTATTTGATAGAAAATGGATAAAACAAGAACTTATAACATATCGATAACCAAGCTTCTAGCGTCTACCTGGTTAAGCAATTTGCGATCAAGAGTATGCAGTTCCTTCATCAATGGAAGAAATATTCTCCAAATGAATAATTCTAAAGCATCATGGTTAAATCCTGCAGAGAAAAATTATCGGTAGACAGTTTAAAGCTAACAGATAGAAAGCCCTGTTCCAAATTACAAACACCAATCAAATAATTTTTCTTTAATAAAAAAGAACAATACTTATCCCAATCTTTTTGGAAGCCAATATAAAACATAATCATTACAAGTGTAACTCACTCAAGAAAAAACTCATTTCTTTGATTTTCTTCGAAATCATTACACACCAAGTTTCTTTAAAAGGTGGCAAAGTGCAGTGACAAAAGACGCCGGGTAGCCATACTTGTCAGAATCCAACTTGTTGCCTGCACTTAAGTCCTGATTAAAAATGATTAAATTAGCCATTTATTAAAAATAAAGACTGTACAAAACTGACCAAAAACATTCAAGCTCAAACTCATTTTTGCTCTCTTATATTTATTAAAAAAGAAAATGAGCTCAAAATAGAGAAACAATCATACGGATAACTGGGTATTGTTCAAAATGCAGATTCCACAATTTTCCTTAAATTTGATGTCTGTGTCATATTCACTTTGCTAATAAAGCCCAATAAAAACTGGGCATTGCTCAAAATGCAGATTCCAAAGTTCCCTTCAAATTGGAGAATGTTTTAGAGCAAATTACATGTTATGCCATACTTTAAAAAATGATGTTTACTTATGCGACATTTAGAAAAATTTATGCTATTATGGTTCATATTACATATTAAGTTGTGCAAACAATATGGTATTTATAAAAAATAAATTTTAAAAGATAGCATTTATAAAAATTCTCCGTGTCTTTAACGTCTCTTCATATTCACTTAGCATTTTCTCAAGAACTTAACAGACTAATAATACAGTCCTATATACAAATGCGTAGGAAATATCCTTACTCACAGAAGCACTAAAGTTATACAGGGAATGTTACCGGTACTTGGAATTGGTAATACCTTAGTGAAGTCAGGAGAAGTATCAATAAGCGAAGTGAAAAGGGTAAATGGAGATGAGCCAGTAGAAGCCAGCAGGCAATCCAGAACCGCCGGAATTGCAGGCGGAGGAACTTGACGGAAGCTATTACATAGAGAAGTGATGAGAGAAGCGGTAGCTTCGGTGTCGTGTGGAGCCATGTTCTTTCAAATGTTGCAGAGCGAGTGTCCCTCTTCCGAGTTCAGGATCAGAGAGCGGGTCAAAAATGCAGTAGTTGATTTTTAACGGACTCTTTTTTTTTTTTTGGCTCTTTTCTTTTTGTGATAAACCCTACGCTCGGAATCCCGAACCCTGAAGTCTTTTCCTTCCCCTAGAAGTAAAAACTACATGTCGTATATCCTACGCAACTAACACGACATGTTGCTACATGTCGTATATTAAAGTTGTTGTCGTCTAATTAAAAACGACATATGGTTGACATACATTTTTTCGTCGTTTGTAGATGCGTCATGCATTTCGTCGTTTAAAAACTACAAAAACAACTCTATGAACCCTCCCACGGCATTTTTCCCCAGTCACTAAACAGAACAAAACAAAACTCCCATTGAATCGCCAACTTCCCATTGGCAGGCAGTAGAGAGTGCAGGGCTGATGCTTATTTGTCGTCTCTGTAGAACCCACCTCCACTTTTTCACTTATTTTAGTCCTTCCAAAACTTCCCAACTCCACAAACCCGAACACAACACAACGCAAACATTTCGGTCTCACAATGCATTCGCCACTAGCTCTTCTCACGCTTTTGATCGCTCTAAGTAAACCCCACTAATTTTTATTTTTTTTTTTTGTTTCTGTTTTGGCAAAATGAAAAGAAAACTCGATTTTAGTTCAAGTTTTCTCATTTGTTGTATTGATGGGATTTTTATTACTTTGATGCTGAATCTATTAGAATCTTTTCAGGTCTGCTTGGATTGGGAGTGGCTGAAGATGGGTTTTGCTCTGCGGGTTCTGTGATTAGCTCCCCTTCGGACTCCAAGCATCTGTATTGGAAGGTCACCAATCCCACTCTTTCTCCTTCTCATCTTCAAGGTCGGTAAAACATCAAAGCTCGGTTCTTTTTGTTGAAATTTCATATGGGCAATCGAGAGTTTTAGTCTTAGGGGTGTCACAAAACGTAAAAATAGAGAAAAAAAAAAGGAAAAGAAAAGAAAAAAAGCCATTGAACCTTTTCATGGTATCAAATTGTGAATTTTTCATATTTCAGTAAAAATTTAGACTTTTTCATGATGAGTACAAGTTTGATACTCTATGGTCTAATTAAAGGCCTTCCCGACTGATAGACTGTGCGGCGTTGAACTTATGATGGTGGTGGAAAGAATGTTAGAGCTCGTCGTTTGAGTAGAATTGTGTCAGGTCCTTTCCATTCTATTAGTGAGCCTTAAAGATTTCTTAAAGAAAGGGGAACGGAATAACACCAATGATTCCTTTTTATCTTGGGAAAAAAAATGTGAACTTTGCCTTTTGATGTTTCCTTTAGAGAACATTGCTTTTATATCTGTATACGGCTATTAGGCGTTCTGATGTTTGTTTATTTAGAAGAGAAAAAGATGACTTAATGAGAATCTATGAAACTTATTTTTAGAAAATTTTTCTCTGTTTCAGTATTGAACTTTATTCACAAATGGTGTTGAGGCTAATATTGTTCTTTTTTCCTCTCTTCTTGGCAGACTTGCCAGGTTTCACACGAAGTGTTTATAAAAGAGACCATGCTTTGATAACACCTGAGAGTCATGTCTTCAGTCCGATACCTGAATGGTAATATTCGGCTCTACAATATGATGTATTGGTGTAATTAAAACATTATCTTGTGTTTATTGATCCTGTAATCTGAATTGCTGTGCCAGGACGAATACACTAGCAGCCTATTTGATTACACCAGCCATGGGTGCACACTTTGTGATGTACCTTGCAAAGATGCATGGTTTGTTCAGCCGCTGTATGGCATTCATGTGTATTTGGAACTTATTTTTCTATTGTAGGTTTCTGATTTGTGCTTTGACCATGCAGGGAATTCGCAATCGGGACTCCCTTCTTCTGACATTGAGAGGTGTAGTATTCTCTCTTTTCCTTGTTGTTTTGCCTTTTAACATGTCATGATGTATTCCTCGTCTTGTAAATTGTTTTACCAGAATTTTATTTCCTTGTATTCATTTCAATTTACTTATTTTTTTAATTCATTTTTATATTACTAGGTTTATATTTGTGGTTGAGGGTTCTGTGACAATGACTAATGCTTCTGGTGTTAGCCACAAACTAAAGGTAAAAAGCCAGAGTGATTAGAAAGCACTCATGAAATTTTTTGTCAAACTTTTTTCCGGCTATATGATCTTTTTCTAAGTTTGACAATAGCATGCTCATTTTAAACTTCTTCTTTGTTTACATCTATCTTTTATTTTATTGAACTGATCATCTTAAATCTCATCACAGTCTTCCCTGTAACAATAAATTGAGGTTACCTTTTCTCATTGAACTTGAAGCACCACCTTAACTTCTCTGCTGATCTAAATCGGAAGCAAGCTAAGTGGTTGTAGTTGTAATGAATGTATTTTGTTTTCTGCTTGTGGAATAATCACTAAATACGACGTCTTTAGTTTTTATTATGTGGATTTCAAATGAACTGTTGAGATTTGAATATATTAGTAAGGTATGACGATTTAATGGATCATCGACAAATGCTAAACGGAAGTCTGATCTTCATCATATTTTAATTACAGGTTGATTCATATGCTTATTTACCTCCTAGCTTCAAACATTCACTCAAGTGCGAAGCATCTGCTACTCTTATAGTCTTGGAGAGAAGGTTTGTTTCACCACTTTGTGAATTTCATAGTGCGAGTGAATATTTGTCATCTCATCCCATAAAATCTTGTGCCATTGTCATGACAAGCTCAGCAGGAGTTCACAAAATCATCTTTCAACACAGTTGATAAGATTTAAGACGGATTTTTCTTTATAGTCCATAAATATTTTTCCATTAAGTATGTAGAATCCAGAGTCTTTCTGGTTATGAGATAGCTAGGTTTTTATGTTTCAGTAATCTGTTTTATTGTCTGTTCATTTTTTAAATGGTCTCAGTAGTACCCTTCAAAGGGGCTGATATGCTTTCTTCTTTAGACATGCTTCTTTAGAGAATTACATTGCCGAGCAGATTGTAGGTTCAACAGATCAGCAGCCTCTTCTTGAAACCCCTGGCGAGGTAAGTACTGCATTTATTATGATTTTTACTTCTACTCTCCTATGGATTCTCAATTTAAACAAAATTCACTGGAAGTTTTCATTTGTAACTGTAAAATGTAAAAAACTATGGTTGCTCCATCTCCTAATAGCCTAAGCTTTTGGGATGGATTGGTAAACTAACATGTAACTTTGTTTCGGAGTCATTAACCTCTCACGTGAAGTGTGACAAGAAATTTCCATATCCATGTAAACTAGGTTTTTGAGCTCAGGAAGCTTCTGCCTGCATCTATTCCTTATGACTTCAATATCCATGTGAGTCATCTTGGCCATTCGGTTTAAATCAGTTGTGGCCTTCCTTTTAGTTGTAATTTAACACTGTTGAATTGGACCCTTGTTTTTGCAGATTATGGATTTTCAGCCTGGGGAATATCTCAACATTAAGGTATCTCTGTATGGTTGTGCCTGAGTTTGAACAAAATGAGCTCTGCAACTTTGATTTAGATTAAATTTCTGGTCTAGTTTAGCTCAAATTAGTTGTGGTTATTATAGTACCGTGATTTGTTATTCTTATTGAAAAGCTTATTCTTTTGGTTAAATACTGTCGTTATTTACTAGTACTAGATTAACTACTCTTATCATTAGTTGTGTTTGTTCTCGAATTGTACAGATTCAACTACTTAATACGTCGAAGAATTTTTTTAGTTATTTCAGTCTCTTCAGCTTTTTGAGGAGATTATACCGATCTTAATATGTCAAACAGTACAGTTTATGATCGTTTATTGGTTATTTACTTTTTCAGGAGGTCCATTATAATCAGCATGGTTTGTTGCTTTTGGAGGGACAAGGCATTTACCGCTTGGGCGATAGCTGGTAAGAGTTTCATTTTAAATGCTCTCTTATTTGCTCTTTCTTTCTTTTTTTTCTTTTTTTCTTTTTTTTCATTCAACCACCAAGTATTAGCTTTGAGTTTCAGGGTAATAGTTAACCTTTTTCACCCAGTTCTAGCAGCATTCTGCTTGGCGTTCTTTGCTTGATAACTGATTGTCGCCATTATGACATCTGTTTTTGATCGGAGTTTTTGTTCGCTATAATGTTTGACAGGTACCCTGTTCAAGCTGGTGATGTGATTTGGATGGCGCCATTTGTGCCTCAATGGTACGAAACACTTCAATTTTGTACCTTTGTTTTTGCCATTGAAAAAGTCCTTTCCTGTGAATTATTTTTAGACAATGTCTTAATCCGTAAACTTTTCAGGTATGCGGCACTGGGTAAAACTCGGTCACGATATTTGCTGTACAAAGATGTAAATAGAAATCCCTTGTAGCCACATTTGACATGACTCTGTGATTTGAACAGATCTTCTGTTATGGTACAGAGTTGTATAATATGGCACTGCCAACTTAATTTATGGTAACTTGTTAATGATTTAACAGTCCTCATATCATCTTGTTCTATGTTTGGTTGAGTGGAAAAGGGAGAAGAAAGAAACTGGGGAGGGATTTGGGAGAAGAAAAGGGAATCTTGAATTGGCTGGTGGAGGGGAAATTCATGGGCTCTCTATCTTAAGATCTTGTAAAGAAAAGAGGAGACAAAATATTTGACAACAAACAATTTAAACGTGTGTGTTCCACAACAATGGTATGTTAAATAACCATTTTTACTCTTACCACATCTTATCTTCTTTTTTCTTTTTCTTTTTTTTGTGGAACAATATCTTCGTTTTTGTGCAAGTGTATTGCTCTTGTCTGTATTTTTTTTCCACTTTCCTTTCTTTTCTTCCAAACAAAATGAAAGAAAAGCTGCCACCTTCGTTTTTAATTTCTTGTATTTTTTTTAAAAAAATGTAAATATCACGAATTTTACTTCTCTCCTTTTTCTTTTTTTCATCCCTCTTGTCAAACTAGATGAGAAAATCATTGGGAGAGAAACACTATTGAAAAATCTCATGATATTAATTTTTTATGAACTTCAATTATACTACTATTGATCATAATATAGTTGGACCTAATAAGTTTCAGTTCTCACAATAAAATGTTCTTACATGTTACAATGAAAAAAAGTTGCTATAGTGTTTAAGTTCTAACTTAATAACACTCTTAAAGATGTTTAGGCTACATGGCAATCAAAGGTTTTATATAGGCTTTCGAAAGATCGAACCCGCAATATGAAGCAATAAGCAACTTTTCCAATGAGTAAATAAGCTAAAACTGTGACTAGACAAATAAGTAAATTATGAAAATTTTTGGTAAGCTAAGGGGCTCAATCAGTAAGGCATTAATCTTTATTAGGTTTTGTCAGTTTTATATGTATTTTTAATTTTAATATGATTTCGATCATATTTAATGTTTGAAAACACACACCATTAGTAAGGATATCTTATTGTAAAAACCTTGGTCAAATTAAGTGGTAACTAAAAATTTGTTAAAGATAAGTGTAATGTTGCTGAGATTGAATCAAATGGTTTTGAGGCATTGACGAATATTCCTCTCATTACAAAGGCAATGGTTTATATGGATAATGTATCATAATTGCTAGTCTCCCCTTTCGAGTAAAGATAGAAGAGAATTTCAGAATCTCTTTTTTAAACAAACTTTGAGCTAAATTATCAACATTATCATAATCTCAGATGCATATGTTTAAAATTTAATTACCCTTTCTTTGTTGCCATGGCCATCACTGGCATAAAGAAAAGATCATGGTGGGCATGGATAATTGAACTTATGGTTGATAATGCCTCCACGTGGCAGCTGATGGACCACCTAGGATGAATCATTTTGGGACCCCACGGAAAAAATAAAATAAAATAAAATAAAATTGTGGTGACCCATTAGCACCAATATTATGAAACCCAACTGACCACCACCACCGACCCATTTCCTCCACCACTCCTTTCCCTCCAAGTAAATTTTCCCTTGCAGCTTTGGTGGGATGCCTTCTAAATCAACCTTGCCCAAATGGGAATATATTGTGATAAATTTTATCTTTTTCTTTTGTACAACAAAAACGATATCATCTTTTTCTCTCTTTTCTGGCCTACTTTCTCAAAAGCTATCAATAGTGGCATTAATTTTGTCACGAAAATTCCCTCTCCCTCCTTTCTTAAAGGGTTTCCTTTTGGTCATCAAATTCTTTTGTAATGACTTCCAATTTTATTAACTTTGAAAAATACGTTGGAATTTAGACGTCATAACGTGTTAGAGTTTTATACTATAACATGTAAGAGTTTTACAATGTAATATTTAGAATTTTAGTGTTGAAATTTGGTTTTCAAATACTCTATTGAGCTTTGAATTTCAACATTAAAATAGACACGGATTTACCATTAGTTCAACCTGCAACCATGGTGATTAATCGAATCAAATGTTTGCAGATTATATCATCATAGACATTGATAGTTTCGGTTAATATTGCAGTTAACATTTTGTCTTCTTGTATCATTATTGAACAATACCTTACATTTTTCATTTGCGAGGTGATTTCTATATAGTATGTTGAAACAGAATGTTCTAACACATGATGGTGTCTGCATTATATTGGAAATATCCAAGAAGCATCCTGTATTTTAAGTAGACCAAGTTTAAAAAAATTTCCAATTCCTTTCCTTAGATTCTGAACTTTTAAAGGGTGTTATCTTTGCCCTTGTTTATTTCCAATTAGTTGTTTGCTCAAGCTATATATATCAGTGTTTATGGAGATTAAAAAAAATGTATAAAGAATGATATAGTGTCAATAATAATAACAATATCAAAAGTATTATTATTGTGATGAATTTTGATATTTTTCTAGTAATGTTAATTCAATAGAATGAAAAACCCTGTCTATTTTATTAAGACAAAAAATGTTGCTTGACCCACTCCTTTTATATACCCTATCGACAAATTGTTTGCTTCTTCGTATCATCCATTTATCATTTTTTGTCAATTGCTTGCTTTCGTATTGTGTGTATATATATAATCCCTCATTAATTAGTCTCAAACTATTTATGGTCCCTAAGAGAATAGTTTAAATAGTTGAAATAGCAAATAATGTAAAACTCTCACAAAATATAACGTACAATAAAAATATGCTACTGTATTTTTAATAGTCAAAATGTGTGGTTCAAACTTTAAAGTTGAAACTGTTTTTCTTATTTTATCTTATGTTTTAGGTGCATTTAGAATGTATATACAATCTAATTTGAGCCTTACTAAATATATCCCAAGTCATTTAAATTAAGTGCATAACAATTTCATATCCTACAATGGTAAATACTCATTTTTTTAGGGGATATAAATGCTCAATCTTACCCAAAGAAAAAAAGTCCCTCACAGCAAAAAAAAAAAAAAAAAAAAAAAAAGAAAAAAAGAAGAGTATTAAAAGACCCATTTTTTTATTAAAGAAATGGAAAAAAGTTATAGAAATTAACTTCAGATTTTCTTGCTCGTATTTAAATTTTGTTTTTAGTTTTCTTAATTTTGCTTCTTTTTCCATTTTCTATTTTCCCTTCAAAATTATTTGTATTTTCAATAGTTAAAAAGAATGATCATCAATCAGTCTAGAGAATAAAGTTGATAGACATTTTAAATGTCCTAGTATATATATGAGACCCTAAAATGAATAATATACTTTTTGAATAAATTCAACATATATATATATATATGTATGTATGCACACACATATATACACCTTTCCAGCAAGAATCAACTAGTTTATCACTAAATTATTAAAAAAGAAAAAGGAAAAAAAAAATCTTGTTGATCAAAATTTGACTGGACGTTGGCAGCACTCTACATTTTAAAAGGTTATCTTATTCCCTTAATAACACTGTTCCGCAGCCGTCATTTTGATGCTCCATAATCTATATCAGTGTTTATCTTTCGCTCACAAGGTTGTAATTGATAATTTATCAGGATAAATATATCCCAAATAAAGAAAAGGAAAATAACCATATCGTTCTTACAAATGTCTTCTTAAGAGGATAAAACCACGTTATTTCATATGTAGCAAACAATTAAAGATTAAAAAGGGGAAACTAACATGAATATATTTGTGAAAGTTATACATGACCATAGTTCCAAGAGGGGTTTTTTTTCTTTTTTTGGGGGGGCGAAAGAACATAGTTTCAATTAATTGAAACCAATTTTCTGGAGTGACAAAGCTTTCACTTCAATCACACTATGTTTTCTTTAAGGGGATAAAAACGTTATGTCTTGCATTATTTGCTGCCACCCAAATTGACAATATAACCCGGCAAGCAAAATTTAACCTACTTTTGGGAAATCCAATGATCACTAAAGCTGATCATTATCTTTGTGACTAAATATCATATTCATATATATATATATATATATATATATATATATAGATAGATAGATAGATAGATGTGTGTGTGTGTGTGTGTCCCAACAATTTTACTTATTGAATTAGAATCACTGAGATTTTCTTAGATCTTTAAGCAATATTATCAGTAAAGTCAACTTAAATTAGTAGTAGAGAGGAAAAAGACATGGCTGCAAATTTGTACTAAAGTTGGTGGATATTTTCTGGCCCTAAATTTGTATGGTGCATATAAATTTCTCGTGTAGATGGCTGCTCTTGACGGCTTTCATTTCAAGTAGATATCTTCTTGATACACTAATTAACTATTCGTGGAATTTAGGAACCACTGAGATTTTCTTAGATCATTAAGAAATTTTATCAGGAAAGTCAACTTAAATTTTTGTACCAAAGTTGGTGGATATTTTCTGGCCCCAAATTTGCAAGGTGCATATAAATTTCTCGTGTAGATGGCTGTTCTTCACAGCTTTCATTTCAATTAGAGATCTTCTTGATACACTAATTAAATATCCGTGGAATTTTTATAAATGCTATCTTTTAAGATTTATTTTTATAAATATCACACGTGTTTATTTATGGTACAACTTAACATGTAATATGAATAATAGTGTGATATAAGCTATTCTAAGTGTAACATAAATGAACACAACTTTTAAAAGTATAGCCTAACATGTAATTTTCTTTAATTATTCGGTAAAAGTTCTAATCATTGAAAATTAAAATGCACATGTACGTATAGGAAAAACATAAGAAGAAACTTCCTCTGCAACTCAAATAATTTGAACTTATATTTTAACAAATAATTTTTTTTAACAATTGATATTAATGTTTTTTTTCCTATTATCTAATGGTTAAGATTTGAGCTTAAGTGTACAATATCGAAGTTTTTACTAAAAATATATTTTTTGTCTTCTTCTTTCCTCCTACCTTGGTTAAATAAATTTAACCTTAAAAATCGCAGTTGAGCGTGGCATAGTTTGATGATATATTCTAAGGGTTTCTTTGTTTTATGTATTTTTGGAGGTCAATAGACTCAAATTTGGATTCGAGTATCAAAAATTCTTTGGATACATGTTTGTTTCTCCCAAAATATGAATCAAATGAGTATCATGAATCTAAGTTTTCAGAGTTTTAACCCCCTTAACTCTTGATACTTGGATTTTTTTTATTGTAAAAGCTAAAATTTTCTCTCTTATATTTGAAGAAAAAGAATTTATAACTTCTTCATTTGATATCCAATTGAGATGATTCTTTTTTCATTATATTCCTGGTGAAGAAATGAATAAATTAATATCTATATTGCATATTTTTAAGGATCATTAACATTAAGATTTTATTATATTTATTAATAAATTAAAAACTTTCTTCACTATCTTCAAAATACAAATTTTAATTTTATTCGATATTCATATTAAAACTTAAATGTACATCCAAATGTCAATTTGAATAACAATTCAAATCACTAATTTAAATCACACAACATAACTCAAACCACTCATTTGAATCTATTTACCAAACGTTCCCTAAATACACGTCATATGCGTGATGTGGTGCAATTTGGACGGTTTTTGCAGTCAGCCCAAGATTGGGCTCTCTAACCCCCACCGGCCATATAGCGGATTCAAGCTATGATCAGCAATGTGTTAGAGCAACTTTTGTGGTAAGGAAGAAAAGGGTGTTGATTTATATTGACCAAATAACTCCGTTATGTCCACTTTTAACCAGAATACAAACAAGTAAAGTTATTGATGTGATGTAATTGCCTTTGAAGTGCTTTGAGAAGAAATATATAGTGACAATACACATGACATATCAATGTTTTACTTTCTTTAACAATTGCCAACTCCACTGTTTGAATTGTGTGGCGTTTACTAAGGGACAGAAACGTGAAAAACCAAACAAAATATCAAAGAGTTAGGTAAAACGGCAACTATAAAAGGTCCAGACTCAAAAGTGATTATTTTTATTCTAAAGTATTAGATACATCACATAGTTCATATATGTACAAGCCGCCTAATGGTTTCTTCTCTAATAATTCATGTCTTGTGCATATAACGTAAGCGACCATAATAGCAAAACATACATATATATATATATGCATTTTTGAAATCATATATATATATATATATATATATATATGTACAGGCTTCTATAGTTATAGGATATCCAATCTGTCAAAATCCTAGAGTAGATCTGTATCTCCTCTATAGCATGCGATAGACACATAAACTTTAACATTTATTATATATATATATTTACATGAAAAATTAGTTTCACGCAAATAAGGCAAGTAGAATACTTTCCATTGATGATGAGCTATGCATGGGAGAGCGTGGATCACGGGGATTTCAATTATTAATGATTTTCTGTTTTGCAGGTTGAAATTATAATGCGTTTCTTTTCAACCATGGCAGACCATCTTGCTAATTAAATTAGATTAATATTTTCCCATTATTATGATAATATAAAAGGTTTTTCAACAGAGTGAGGATAGAAACTTGTTAATAAGCTCTCTTTTTGTCTTGTATAGATTTCGAGCTCTACTCGAAAGGGGGCTTTTTTTTTTCCTTATCTTTTTTAACTTTATATTATACATGTACTTATTGATTTCCATTTTTTAAATATAATATAATTTTCAATCCCCTTTCTTGTAAGAGTGCACTTCATTTAGGCATTTCAATTATGGGGGTGTGGACACACCTTATCTTGTAGCCAATATATTTTGATGGAAGAACAAATTATTTGAGCAAAGAAGAAACAGAAGGATTAAAGTCACACATATTATGGACCTGATGATATATATATATATATGTATATATCTATACACACACATATATATGTTAGTGACTAATGTGTTCATGGGCACGATAAAGCTTCCATTATATAAAGTTTTAAGAGTTTAATAAAATAGAATATATGGTTCTTGATCGATCCGAAAAGGATCAATATACAAATGTTTTAGCCCAAATAGGAAACTATTAGGCTAATGCTCCTACTTGCTATTATATATTGCATTATAACATTTGATTATGGCAGGTCAGTGGTTAAAGGAGATGATAGCAACTTCTAGCCTTCCATATGCATATTCTTATTCTATGGCGTGTGAGGGATTGAAAAATGAATTCATGAATCTATTTACAAATTAAAAGAAATCCAAGTAGCTCTTAGTACTCTCTCTCTCTCTCTCTCTATTTTGTATGATGGATTCGAAAAATGAATTCAATCATCTATTTACAAATTAAAATGAATCCAATCTCTCTCTCTCTCTCTGTGTGTATTTAGATATAAATTATAAAGTATATAGAAGAATACCAAGGAATCCTCTGATCTTCATAGTCGTTAATTAGAGCCACTATATCATATCCAATAAACAAAAAAATATGTGACTTTAAGAGAATTGATTTCCTGAGAGGCCTATCAAAGAGTGCAACTTTATACCCATTTGTGACCCATGAATTTTGGCTTTCTAAAATAGATAAATTAATGAGGTGATGAAGATAGTAATTATATACCATAACATATATGCTTTAGCTTTCTCTTTATAATATTTGAACATGAGAGTCATGTGACAAGGGTGTTTGCACTCCCCAACCACACACAATGGAGGGTTGGAAGACATTATGAGGGGTTTTGCTTGAATGCATATGAACTTGTAAAGAATCAATGCGATGGCAATGGAAAAGAGGATCTTTTGGCATTAAAAGGAGACCTAGTACTCTTAGGAAATGATAGCATTCATTTAATTGCTAATCACATATATATCAAGCTAATCATTTTGATGGTTGGAGAGATCAAATAGATGGTAAAAAAACTTGGGCAATGATATAGCCACATCATGAATCTTTATAACAATTTGGGTTCTTTTCGTTTGCTTGTACAATGCATCTCTTACTAGATGAAATGTGTTGTTAATCATATTATTGTATGAGCAGGCAGCTTAATTTGTCAAGGGGTGAGTATGGTATGTAGAGGGGTGTAGTATTATTCCTTCTTTCATTTTGTGATCTTCTTATACGATCTCTTTTGACTCTTCACTAATTTATTTCTTTCACAAAAACGAAGATTAAAATAATGCAGCGTACGATCATCATATTTAAATTGATGGCATTTAACAAAGGTAAGAAATATATTTTTTAATAAGTTGTGAGAAGGAGTAATTGAGAGAAAACTAGCACAAACGAACTATGTTGGCATTTGTTAGAGATCATCTTCTAAATATTGTTGAAAAGAAAAGAAAAAATATATAAAAGAGTTAAAGAAAAGAAAGGGGAAAACAAATTAGCAACACAAGGAAAGCACCTAGGGCAAAGAAACAAGAACCAAAAACAATTTTTGTTTTAAAAAAAAAAAGTTGATAGTTGGAATTCAAAGGATTGAGCCTAGAATCGCACTTTGAAGGAAAGTTACAACTATGTCTCATTTAAAACAATCTAGTCAAACTCTAATATGAATAATCCTAGAGGGAAAAAAACCATTAGGTACATATTTACTTCAATAAATCGGTTGTTAACAAAATCTGAAGCAAGTAAATCCTGTCATTTCTTTATAGACTGCCAACAAGCAAAAAAAAAAAAGGGCTGGAGAATTTAAGTGTGGATTAGGTAGACTGTATTGGAAAATAGCTCTCAAAATGCATTTTGAAGTATCATTTTGATGATCAATTTTGAGTGGAATCTATTATATGTTAGTAATAGGTCAAGGTAGAAACTTGCTCTCCTCTACACGGAAATAGAAATGGCATTTTATATGTTCAAAATGGTGAATAGGTAAATGAAAAATTGACACCTAAAATGAACATGTGCACATGTAGAGTTGGAGAACCAAAGTGATTTTTTTTTTTTTTTGTCTCACACGAGAAAAAAGAGTAAAGTAGTCTTCTACGAACCCTACAAAGGGATGCCCATTTTGCTTTTCAAGACGAACCAAAATTTAGAATTTTTTGTATTTTTAGAATTTTCTGTGAAGTTTATAGAGTCTGGACATATTTAGTTTGCCTTTAGAATAGTTCTTAGATTAAGTAATTTAAAGCAGGATTAAAACTCGATAGAAATATCTAAAAAACAATATACTTTTACTTATAGAAATCAGCAAATCAACAACATATGTTGCATTCAAACTAAACAAATTCTAATTCAAGTAGCCATAAGCTAAATGATAACAACACCAAAATTTGTATTGTCAGTATTTATTTTGATTCAACCAGAAGTAGTAGTTTGTTTTTGAACTTCACAATCATCAAATGGGAGGTGGATTTATATATAGCACCAAACTACAAAAAGTTTGCTTCATTAATACAACGCCAAAGAATAGTAAAAACATGGTGCCAAGAAAGAAAAGAAAAGAAAAAAAAACTTAATGCTCAAAACTCAACTGATTATAAATTTTTCATATATCAACCATATGGTCAAAACTATGCCAAAATTCTATAAAATATAAATTTGTTTACTCATTGAATACAACTTTAAAGAATAACAAAAACATAACACCGAGGAAAAAAAGCTTAATCCCCAAAACTTAACTGGTTATGAAATTTTCATATATCAACCGTATCATCAAAATTATACCAGAATCCCATAAAATATGAATTTCTTTACTCATCAAATCTTGAGATCAGAATTTATTAACTGTTGAAAATAACATGATGAATCTTGTTTGATACATCATATAACGAAAACTCCTTCTTTTTCAAAAAATTCCAAGTTTTATCCATTCTCAATTCTCCCTTTAACTCTAAAAAGAAACACTGTGTTTCCTCTAAATGAGGCTTTTTTCTCTTATTTGCCTTATTATACTTGTTTATCTCTTTTGTTATTAAAAATAAAATAAATGACGTTTACCAAATGAAAAACTCCTTTTGAAAAAAAAAAGAAAGAAAAAGAACTTTAAAAATGACACTGGCAACACTTATCACGTACGACACAGAACATGTGGATGACCCCCTTGTGGAAATCAAATGCAGAAGGCTCTCAAACGCATAACATATAGAATAATCAACAACAAACAACCAATTCACATCATATAAAAAATCAATTCCCTTCTTCTCTGTACTTTTCTTTCCAATATGAATATGCTTACTACCGTGTGATATGTTTTAAAATCCACTCCTAGTGGCAAGAAATTTACTGTAGTCTCTATCATGTCGTTTTATACTGTAATATATATATATATATATGTATGTATGTATGTATGTGTATATACATATATGACTTCAAATGCTTTCTATATCCAATCATAACAAGCTAAATGGTTAACTGTATTTTGGATTTTTCTATAGTAGTACTATACTTTGGAGATTTGGTGGGGGGATCAAACTCTATGGGGGCCATCATTCTCATTGTGTGAAGTCAGTGTTTATCTTTTATATTCCAAAGCAAGTTGCAAAAATTATTGTCTTTTAAAGTCAGCCTGTACTTAATTATGATGCTTGTGATTAGATTCGTTGGATAGTTTTCCTAATACTTTTTCCACTTCATTATCTTTTTCTAACTATTTCCTAATTAGAAAAGCTTTCCTTTTTTTTTTTCAAGAAATTATAAATGATATTTGAGTAAGTCCATGGATATACATTGACCCTTAATTCCTTCCTTCCCTTCTTTTTTTTTTTCCCTTTTTTGGAAGTTATCGACCCTTAATTTCTTGTAATGAGAGAAAGAAAAAGCAACACGAATAAGGGAATTTTTTTCATTTTTATGTTTTCAAAAACCAGCCACCAAAACAAATTAAAACAAGAAACAACCCCATACAAAAGAGGCAAATAAAAACAACAACCAAAATGAAAAACAATCTACTGTCTTATTTAAAAAGGGGAGATTTGAGAGAAGCCCTCGCTAAAACTCTCTATTACCAACGTAGGGAATTTTTTTTTTTTAAAAAAAGATTTTATTATGTATTTATATAAACTCCATTCAGTTGAACTTTGTCGACAATAACTTCCACTTTAAGGATTTCTCATGATCTCTCTTTGAAAAAGAAGCATAATTTAATTAATATTCAAAAAACCACTAATAGGCTCTGGGACACAAATGTATTCCTGATCATCATCTCTTATTAACTAATCTTCTAATTACTGTATTGCCAAGATGACTTCTCCTTTTTTTTTTTTTTTTTTGGGCTAGAATGCCAAAACGACTTTCTTCCACGCATTATTTTATTAAGACAAAATCCTATGTAGATGTTGACAGAAAATAAATTGTCCCAAAGTAGTCGAAATCTTGGATGTCGATCCCCACTCTGCCGCGTGTGTATGTAAAGTATATATGCACCGCATGGAATGGACCACTCTCAAAATATATCCTTAACCAATATTCTCGAGCTGTCTATGGATGCTTTCATATATATATATAACCTTTTATATATAAATGTACGTATGTGCGGGTGTGGTTTAATAGTTACGTCTCTAATAGATACATTTATTATTAGCCATTTGATATAAACTTGACGGTTGTAAAGACATAAATAATTAAAAGATATATAATAATTAATAAAATTATATTCTTGTCACGTTATATCACTAATTATACTTATTAAATAATATGTAAATAAACCTTTATTAGAAAAGTAACAATAAAATATACCCTTTTAATAAAATACACCTAATACTTGCAGGGATGACGGTATGCAGTGACGATATATATATATATATGCACCAGTATGGAGAATTTTAAGTGCCCTTTTAATAAAATACACCTAATACTTGCAGGGATGACGGTATGTAGTGACGATATATATATATATATGTACCAATATGGAGAATTTTAAGTGCACCTGTATGTAAAGAAACGAGTGTTTATTAATTTTCTTCTCTATACCTCTAATGGATACAAAACCTAAAAGAGTGGATTTGATTCATAGGGAAAGCCTTTTTGACTTCGCATATATGTAAACATCAAGTTGACATTAGTACCTACAAGAAAAGAAATTAAAAAAAAAGAAATTAAAAAAAGACTAGTACAAATAATCTCCTCATGGCGATGCTATTAGTGCACCACCACCAAATACCTGCTTACGTGAATTAATACATTTATAACTTTATCTTATAACCGTCATTAACTATACAGACCGATTCCCATCCATTTTCTTCCTTTTTTCACAACAAAAAGCCAAAAAAAAAAAGTAGATGTTGTGTTGCTCTCTTTTTAAGGATATAAGATCCTCATTGGGCGAATTCACACTTACCTAAATTCCCCACAAATCCTAAGATTAGTATGCACATATAGCGTATTTATTTCATAAGTTTAAATTATAGATGGAATCATTTTACTACAGTATTTTTTATTATAAAAATTTAAATTTTTGGTCTAACCTTCTCTTCAAACAGGCCATTAATTTAGCCTTTTAGTTGGACCCCGAAATCATAATAAATAACAGGGATTGGCTGAAATTAATATAGTTTCTCTTTTCGAAATCAATCTAGTACGGATGGAACATGCCATGGCATATACCCTAGAACTAGGCTTCGAGAAGCTATCTAGGGCATGCACAGTTTTGACATCAATCTTCAAGAGAGAGAAATTACAAATGAAAGATGTATATATTCGAGATGCTTAGATTATTTACCAATCAATTGCTTTTGCTGATTTGATTCTGGATATGTTCAGAATTTTTAAATAATTTATAATGCACCAAGACCATCACACACAAAAAATCTACACTAGAGGTGAAAAGGAGACCTTTTTTTTTTTCTAAATAATCAGAAACTTTATCAAGAAAACAAAAAAAAGGTCTGACAAAGCTAAAACATAAAAGTCTAAGCAAGCTAATGAAAAAAAGAAAAAGAAAAAGCAAAACAAAACAAAATTAAGCATAAAACATCAAATAACCAACATATAATGAAAAAAAAAAACTTTAGATTTTATCATTTTAAAACCCTTCACCCTTCTATATCTCAGCTTGTAGGATGAGTTATTCTTATCCGAATTATCGTTGAAAATATTAAGATCTGCCTTTTTTTTTTTTTTTTGAAGAACCCAATATAATAATTTTCGCATCATCTAGAGCAAGTATGCAATTTTCTGATTTCTAGAACATTAAGGCTACAATTTTTAGAAGAGTCCTCATCCACTAGATCTACCCAAGACTTTCTATTCAATTCTTGTGGAGCGTGCAGTTGACAAACTATGACTATAGTTGTTGATAAGACTAATTTTTATATATGAAAACTCTGAGCATGCACCGAAGGCTGCTATTCGATAACACTATTTGTCCTTCCATTGGCGTTTGAATACCTACATAACCAGTGGAATAGTTGCATTGTATAGAGCCAAAATTCCCATAGATGTTTGAGTTACCAGAAATTGTCTCCTCCGTGTTGTGTTCCACATCATTGTTTTGAGAGAGCATATTTATAGTTGCCACTTGAATTCACAACATCAATTTGGTTGTTGGTTGGTTGGATATGTTTGAATATGTACCATTTGCGGGACGTAGATCTACCATGCAATGACTTTGTTTCCTGCAATTTTCCAAAGAATTGCCCACAAAAATACAACGGCGGTAAAAATATGAAAACTTTTTTTATATTTCACTTGTGTAAAAACAACAATAGCCTTCCCTTTTAACCACAAAAGAATCCTTCGGATTTTTGGTCAATACATATCCATCTAGATACGGGCAATGTGACCAAGCTTACCCCCTAGCATGGCAAAATCAATTCTGAGAGGAGAGTATATTTGGAGCTTTTGCACTTATAAGTTCAGTTGCTCGAGTTTTATTATATGAGGGGCATTTTTAGTGTCAAATATTAAAGAAAACAACGATTTTGAAAGGTGTGTATTTTTTCTTATAATCTTCTTTTTCATAGTATTAAATTACTATAATAGGATAAAAGTGAATATAACTCCTATATTTAAGACAAACCACTATAAATTAAATTATATGTCCGTTCCATTTCTTTTTCTTTCGTTATTTTATTGCCCTAGGCGGTAAAAAAAAAAGTATGTCTAATTTTCAAAAGTTTCTACACTACCAGTTTATTTGAGAGCCCAGGTGGAACCAATTGATTAGAACCAAAAAAAAAAATTAGAACTATAAATTATGGTTGAAATTTATGTTTGGTAAGTTTATTAAAATGTTGATTTTAGTTGGTTTAAACAAAAACAAAAAAAGAGCTCAAAAAATGGTTAGAACTGAAAAAAAAAAAAAAAAGGTTGGAACAGAAAATGAACCAAAACAATAGTATTTTGTTAGAACCGTGATTGCCAAATAGGAGCATATTACATTTAAAATTTGTATTTCGTGAAGAATTCAGTCATTTGTCTAATAATAAACATAGTTAATTTCATAAATGATCCCTGACTTTTATTGTCAATCTCACTTTAATCCCTAATTTTTGAAACATGCCAAACTCAATTCCCATATATCAAATGTTTCTGTTTTAACCCTTTTTATGAGTTTGGGTGTTAAAATATAACAAAATATGAATAATATTCAATTAGTAAAGCTTTGTCTTACATTTTTGCACCTAAATCACATGCCTATTCATGTGTTCGGTTGATAAAATACGATTTTTTTTTGTAAGCAACACTTGCCTATATTTTACTATTTTCCATACCTAACTTATGGAAAAAACTAAAACTAAAACAAATTAATAGATAAGAGACTAAGTTTGGAGCATTTTAAAGGTGAGGATTAGAGTGAGATCAAAGGTGGAGCCAAAAAAATTAGTGGGGGAAGAAGAGCAGACGTGTGACTGAACTACTGAGATCAAAGACGAAATTAATTTTAGAGAAGTAAAATAAAATTTAAGAAGACAAAATGTAATTTCAAAAAGCAGAATACGATTTAATTTTAAAAAATTTCATATATAAAATTATAAAAAAAAAGTTTAAATACGGCAACGCACCCTCGTCCATTGTAGCTCTGTTCACTCCTGTGAGATTGATAATAAATAAATAAAAAAAAAAAAAAGGTCGGGAAACAGTTGAGTTTGTGAGATTAACCGTAATATATACGTTCACAAGCGCAGGATACATATTTTGTGTTAATACGTGTTTGCGCATTCCAAAGGATTTCCAAGTCATCAAGTACTTCGTAGGCGAAATAGTACTCTCTGCTTTCGTTCTTTCCAAAGCTACTATAACACGATCTGTACTCGGTTTTTGGTCCAGAAGAACTAGTAATAACTTAATAATTAATTTGAATAGGATGCCAAAGCATTAGAACGTTGGTTCCATAAAGGTACGTAGAAATGAAAGCACATACAAAACCATTATTTTAGAAGAACTAGATATATATTCTCTCAAAAAAAAAAAAGTGTTCAATATTTAAGTTACATGTCTCATTTATGAAATAGTGAAAATAAATTAATCTTCAAAGCTTCTCTCTCTTTACCCTCCAAGCCACTCGTTTGGCACCTCGAACAGAATTTTAATTGCATAGTTTAAACAAAATATATGGCTCCATTAACTTGATCGTGTCATTCTTCTAAATTATATTGATGAAATATATTAGGTGGTACCATGAAGCAAGGAATAAATAAAAATAAGGCGATTAATTCGTTAGTGGGAACTAGAAAAAATACCCAACAAAGGGTATATAAGTCTTTTAACGTTAAATCTGTAAAAAGAAATAATTTTAATAATTTGCATTAAAAATTTTAACACATGCACCAAACAATACATCTCACTAAAAAGTTAAAAAGAAAAAAGAAAACAAAAAAAACAAAATTTGATGGTGCACTAATACGTGTTTGGCTCCAAATGACTGCTAAAGGCCGTTTTCTGGAAGCAAGCCAGACTGACAACTGTAATGTTAGCCATAAAAATTGTGTGTATCATATGTATTCTGTACAGGAATCAAGTCCATTTATTCTCATGGCTCTGAAGAATCTTTAATGAGTACTTGCTTTAACAAAGTTTATAGGATGCTTGTCACTTCTTTTCAAACTTTCAGGACGAGCAAAATTCCAAAAGATAAATTGGGTCAAAGACTTTCCCTTCTCTTGTTCACAAAATAATATTGTACTGATTCCTCTTACATTAATAATGAAGCTTATTTCAAAATGGCTTGGCCTTTTTCTTTTTTTAGACCTTTTTCTCTGCATGCTTCCTTCCCACAACATATATATGTTCTCGAACATATATCTTTATTGTTGTGGCCTCTTGGGACACTCAAAAAAGCTGTATAAATGTATTGCGTGTGACTAATGACTATGAGCTTGTTGGGTATATACATAATATTAACTATATTAATGTTGAGTAATTAAACAGATTTTGTAAGGGTATAATGGTCATTTTACATATGAAAGGCAATCTATAGGTGCTTTGAATAAAGCTAAGAAAATTTAAACACCCCCCATTTGGTGTGAGAGAATCAAGCAATACAGCCCTCTTTCTCTCTCTCTCTCAAACTCGTATATTTAAAGAGCCCCCTCCAAACCTATCCTTCTCATCTCATGGAAGTTCCAGCAAAAACACAGTCTTTCACAAACAATATGGCCAGTAACACCAATATCCAAACTAGTACTAACAACAATAACATGACAACCAACAATAATGTCTTCTTCTCTAATTATCTCAATTCCCTATTCCAAACACCCCACCGGCTTAGGAAGAGAATGCTAGCCACATGGACGCCTGAGCAGGAGCTGAACCAAGTGAGGCAAAGGTCTGGGGCAGACATGAAAAGGAAGCTCAAATGGCACGATCTCTTGGCCCTTGGTCTAGGAGGAATGCTCGGTGTCGGAGTATTCGTCGCCACCGGAGAAGTCGCCATTTCTTCCGGTCCTTCCGTCTTCATATCTTACTTCATTGCCGGAATAGTTGCCCTTCTTTCTTCCTTGTGTTACGCTGAATTCTCAGTTCAAATCCCAGTTGCTGGTGGTGCCTTCAGTTATCTGAGATTGACCTTTGGTACCAAATACTTATATTGGACTACTATTTATTTTTTTTTTGTTTTGTCTTTAATTTTTCTGTTTTGTATTTAATTTTTTTAGTTCTTCCCTAGAAAAAGAATAACACAAGAGAAGATCAGAAATGTTGTCATGTTCTTAGGGACTGTCACTAACTACTCCAGGGCAGATTTGCTAGTTTTACATGTTATTGTTCAGGGCGGAATCAGAAAAATAAGTAAGTAAGACGAAAATTTTGGATGGGACGAAATATAAATTTCAACAAAAGACGAATTCAAAATTAAAAGAAAAATAAAATTTAAATAGAACTTTTGTCTATCTTTTATTATGTGTGTGTTTGTCTCTAATTGTAATATGATATATTGGACTAAAAGACAACTAAATTAGTTATTAAATTTCTGGTGGTAATTAATTTCCACTAATGCTCATTGTTTTACTGACAAATTTTGTTCTTTATAAATCGTTGCAGGAGAGTTTGTGGGGTATTTTGCAGGAGCAAATATACTAATGGAGTATGTATTGTCAAACGCTGGTGCAGCAAGAAGCTTCACACAATACCTTTCCTCTGCGTTTGGAGAAAACAACCCAAAAGCTTGGAGACTACATGTGAAAGCGTTGATGGACGGCTATGATGAGTTGGATTTCCCAGCTGTAGCTCTTATTCTCGTCCTCACTCTCTGTCTATGCCACAGGTCTTTCAGCTCGTCTCCATGGTCATCAATAAAATCATTTTCTTTATTAATTTGACGACATGATCATCTATTTTGTTTGACTTATATATACACACTAGTAGGAATAAGAAAATCAAATTATAGGCTATAGCTTATAATTACTATTGAGTGTTTTGCATCTCGGTTGTAACCACAACAAATAGAATATAGTTTTCAGCAGTAAACAAAAAATTATTATATTATAAAGCTCTTACATTCTACCGTTTTCAAACCAATATTTTCAGTTTCAACCTTTAAGCACTCTCCCAAACACCCATAAATATTTTATGTGTATATATATATACACACATATATATATTTGTCATCTTTATATAGATGCTTGTCCTTGTATTATAGCACAACATCTATACATATATGTTCGGAGTTGTTGTCGTGCGTAGACATAATCCAAACAGTAATTTCGATTTGAATAGAAATCAAATCCTCTCCTCAATTATTATTTAAAAAAAAATGTTCAAAGTTACTATATATCAACATTTTAGCCTTATTATACACACACACACATATATATATATATATCAATTAATTAGTATTATATTTATATTCTCTTAGTGGATCTTGAAAGTGACCGGTGGTTCTTGTTTTTTTTTTGGTGGTGATTATCATTAATTTACAGCACAAAGGAAAGTTCCATGTTCAACTTGGTGATGACCGTGTTTCATGTGGTTTTCTTTGGTTTCATAATAATTGCTGGCTTGTACAAAGGGAGTGTGGACAACTTGGTAAAGCCAAATGGATTGGCTCCTTTTGGGATTAAACCCATTATTGATGGAGCAGCAATAGTCTACTTTGGCTATATAGGCTATGATTCAGCTTCAACAATGGCAGAAGAAATCCAAAATCCTTCGAAGATCCTTCCGATTGGCATTGTCGGTTCGGTTCTCATTAGCTCCGTCATTTATTGCCTTATGGCCTTGTCTTTGTGTCTAATGATTCCTTATAATAAACTGGTAAGTTATAATTATCTACACCAATCACTAATTAATTATATATACTGTTCTGTACATATTTATTATGTTCATGTAAATAACATATGCATGCCTAAAATGGTAATTACACAATATCTTTGAGTAATTTTTTTTTTCTCATTTTTGTTTCTAGTAGTAACATCTATGATTATAATTTATATATATATATATAGACAAATTGATGAGAGTGAACACTTACGTAACATCTAGTAGTATAAGTCTTCACCTAAAAATTTGTCCACATTATAAGTTCCTCATTTTATTATCGAGCATTACTAAACTAAAAAATTAATTATAACCATATTATAAAAAAAGGTTGACTTTTGAATTTTTTACACAAACGGGAAAATGTCACAATAGTTAATCATCATGAACTCTACAATTATATGACACTATAGATGCAAATTCCCAAAAGAAGATTATATATTATGCCATACTTTTAAAAAATATATTTATTTATATTATATTTTTAAAAAGTTGTATTATATTACCATTCATATTATATGTTTATTAAATTGTGTAATTCCTAAACATGCAAGGTAATTATGAGTTTTGAGTGATGTCACTTACAAAAATTCTCCAATTCCTAAATATATATGTAACTTTAAAAATTTCCTTTGGATTGACAAAATAGACACAAAATAAAGGCGCCGCTTTTTCAGTAGCATTCCAAGGCATGGGATGGAAATGGGCAGGCAATTTGGTAGGTGGAGGTGCAAGCTTGGGAATAGTGGCATCTGTGCTTGTAGCAATGCTAGGCCAAGCCAGGTACCTTTGTGTTATTGGAAGGGCTCGGTTGGTGCCATCTTGGTTAGCCAAAGTTCATCCTTCAACTGGCACACCCTTGAACGCTACACTCTTCCTTGGTTAGTACTCTAACAATCTCTTGTTTGTTCTGACCGTTTGAAACTTCAATTCGAACTGAACTTTTAATTTTAAGAACTATAGTATGTGAGAGCTTTATATTATCTATTGGTTGAAACAATTTTTCAAACGGCCTAATTTTCATCATAGGCACATGATCTCAAAGGAAAAAAAAATATATGTATACATATATTATATATGTATATAATGATTGGCACAATGTGCCTATAAATTGGTGTTTATTATTGTATTTAAACGATGTAGGACTCAGGATTTTCTTACACTTTATATATAAATCCCCCAAAACCAAATCTTTTATGTTCTCTCTAGCTACTAATTAAGTTCAATTGTCTAAAAACTCAGTTTAATTAGTTTCTTGTGACAATTTTGTCTTGAAAGATCACAAGTTTCTGACTCATGCAATTTGAATTTAAGAATTTTTTTAACTAAATCTCTCTTTCTTACCGGCTAGTTTAAATATTTTTGGTAAACCATTTAATTTATAGCTGTGTCTGGGATTTTTAAATGCAAAAATGATTATTTTAACTTTGGAGAATATTTTGGAGTATATATAATTTGCTTTCATTTTTTACATTAGTAAAGGAGACCTAGCAACACTCATTTTCTTACACTTTCTTACTCTCTAATCACTGAGACAGAAAATCCACTAATATTATAAATTATTATTTATTAGCTAGTAACACTTACTTTCTTATGCTCTAATCACTGATACATGGAATTCACTAACATTATAAATTATTATTTAAACAGAAAATAGGTTTATAGAGTTCATATGTCAAGCAGTAATTGAAGAGTGTGTAAAAAAGAGTGAGAAAGTAAGCACACAACTAGCAATATTCCCACTTTTACCAACTTACTAGGTAGCTGTAATGTGTTATTATTGTTCGCAATGTTATCCAATCCTGTTTTGACTTCATTACAATTTAACAACTTAAATCATGCACAGAAAAAGAGCTGTTATAAAGTTGTAAACATCATAAGGGGAAAAACAGTCAAAAGGAAAAACAAGAAAACCCCACTAGTTTTACATATACTTATATATATATATATATATATATATATATATATATATATAGAGGTGATGCAGTTATCATGAATCATTACTAGTGGTAATTACAAGTTATTTTAATCACTCCTACATTCACACAGATGTACATATCTGTAACATACATACATATTCACGTACACACAAATTAATATAGTATTTACAAACTTTTCAAGACAACTTAAACTATTGACCATAAGATACTGAGTTGATCAGTTAGAGAAATCTTACCATTAATACGATAGAGTTTTTAGCAGATGCAATTAATCGGGATGTGTTTATTAATTAATTAATTTCTTTTAATGCTAGTTGTCTCCTTTTTTATTTTTTAAAGGCATTTATTTTTCTGATTTTAAATCGTTTTGTTGATTAAATTCTAGGTAATGTAGCAATATTATCTCATTCAAAACGACGTTGCTATGTGATTCGATCGACATGTGCATATTTTGAGTTCTGAAATTAACTTAAAAAGCATGTAACATTTTATATGTACGTATTTTGACATATTGTTTCTCTTCAATTGCCATGATCATCTTTAGGACTTTGCACGGCATCAATAGCACTCTTTGTGGACCTAGACATAATCCTCCAAATGATCTCAATCGGCACACTCGTCGTGTTCTTCCTCGTCGCCAACGCTCTCATCTACCGCCGTTACGTCGTCACCAGCAACAACCCTCCCTCCAAAATCCTCCTTTTCCTCTTCCTCCTCTCCTCCGCGGCCCTCGGGTTTTCCCTCTCGTGGCACAGGAAGCACCCGTGGTGGCCGGGCCTACCACTATTCGGTGGGGCCACCCTCTCCATAATAGGTATTTTCCACTACAAATTGCCTAAGTGCCAAGCTAATTACCCTTCCGGGACATGGTCCGTGCCCTACATGCCGTGGCCTCCTGCCCTATCTATATTCCTTAACATGTTCCTAATGACCTCTCTTAAGGTGCTTTCCTTTCAAAGATTTGCAATATGGACTGTTTTGATAACTTTATTCTATATGCTTTATGGGGTCCACATGACTTACCAAGCGGAGGAGACTGATAGTCAGATCATGCTTGTTAATAATAGTGATCATGATCGTGATCAAGTGAATATTTCGGTTCAGCAAAGCAAGCTAGACAACATTCAAGTTCTGTCTGTGATTAGTAGTACTCAAGTTTGAGGATTTTGTGAATTTCTTTTTATGCGGTTTTATGTCTTTTTTCTTTTTTGGTTTAAGGTTTTTGGGGTTGTGAATGTGATAAATGCACATTATGTGGAGTTCCTACGTCAAAGCAAAAAAGGAATTAAAATAACAAATAGATACAAATATTTCTCAACAAATGTGTGTTTTAATATATATATATATATACACACACACGCATACATATATATATATATATATATATATTTATATGTCGAGTAATTACAAGAGAGAAAGAGAGAGTATTATCTAATTGACCTTTCTCCGCTTGGTTCATGTATGTATGTATGTGTATATATATATACACACACACACTATGGCGGTCATGATAAGGGCTAGCTAGATGTCAATATCAAACTATATTTCGCGGTGATTTAGGGAAATGCCCCTTTCAAATTATAAAATTTTAAACGAATCAATTTTGTGAAAAATTTAGCTTAAATTAAAAAAAAAATTAATTTTGATGCTTAAAAGGGTACATATAAATAAACCAACTTCAAAACTGACATGGAGCTTAGTATTAACTCCTTTTTTGAGTGGTCAATTGAATATTGATGTAATCTCCTGAGCCACATCAAATAATGATGAGCACAAGTTTGAGCCTCCAGATCCATGTCATATGATTGACAAAATTGGACATATACCAAGATGGCAAGATGATTTAGGCAATATTGAAGCGCAACAAGCAATGATCATGAAAACAATTCTAAACTTTTAGGGTACAAATGAATATGCACGATTATTGACATATCATATACATTTGTTTAATCAACAAACAATTCATGAGAAGTTAGCACATTCTAATTAGGCTGACAACTAGAAGTACACCTCTCACTTAAGAATATAGTAAAAAATTATGGTCTTTTCATAAAAAATTATAAAGTACTACTTGAAAGGCCAAAACGGCTAAAAGAACAGAAAAAATAAAAATAAGAGAAAACCCTAAAAGTGGCAGAAAGGATTTTCCAAAATAACTAAATAACGAATGCTGTTTTGGCCTGTGCAAATAAATTTGTACATTTATTCACATATATTACCCTGAACATATAAATATGTTTTTATATATGTGACTATATGTATGTACACATATCTGTTCATATATACATTGCATACATATACATTAATATATACATACAGACGGTACTAATGAGTAAGTCAACTTTTTGCATTTCCTTTTTCCTTTAAACTTTTAGGCAATTTCTCTGATGAAAATCAAAAATAAAATAAAATAAAATAAAATAAACCAGGACTCTATCTTTCAACAGTCGAATTTGTATCAAAACTGATCAATTGTATCTTATTGGCATGTGTCCCCACCTCAAATAGCCCTTTCTTTTATGCCCACTAAAGTAGTAAATAGTAAATACAAGCTCTCGACTGACATGGGTACGTCTCTCTCTCTCTCTCTCTCTCTCTCTCTCTCTCTCTCTATATATATATATATATATATATGTTGTTTCCTTTTCTAGGAGTGGGGAGCTGGCGCATGCGCACTTATGCTTTATTCATGTGAGTGAATAGGGGAGAGTTGGGTGTAGATCATCATCATCATATATATATATATATAGCTAATGATTGAAATGATTAAATTGGATAGAAGGAATATATTGCGGAATTTGCTTATTACTGCCGACTTGATCAATAATATTCTTTGACCGCCAAGCAGCACTGATCAATCACATCTGATCATATGGTGGTTTAGATTGTTCACCGCGTACATTATATTGTGCAATATGCTTCAACGATGGAGACCATATATAAGACCTATTGACGTTGCAATTACATTCTTATCTCATATGATGTATTTCAAGACAAAACAAAGTATACTAATCATTAATATTCTTTT
Source organism: Artocarpus heterophyllus (assembly GCA_025403435.1). Lineage (NCBI taxonomy): Eukaryota > Viridiplantae > Streptophyta > Magnoliopsida > Rosales > Moraceae > Artocarpus > Artocarpus heterophyllus. The sequence goes on from JAJQZP010000438.1 coordinate 166,172, forward strand.
CCAATCACGTAACATTGACATGTCAAACCGTTTATTTTTAGGGGAAACTATTATCAGGATTAAGCCACTGGAGAAGTTTTCTGTTTTATTTTGTTTTTTATTATTATTATTATTATTATTATTGTAATGGGGGCTCTGAAAATGCTTCAGTTGTGTTCATGCTGTTATATAATTGATAACGTCAATTTGCGAACAAAATTTTTCGGAAGAAAATAGAAACTAATATTCAGGCACACGCAGAATATAAATGTGCAAAAGTATGTATAAAGGGGTTAGTGTGAAAAATTTGCAAAGCACTTTAGTTGGCAATCAATAATGGAATAAGCTGAAAGATCACAGGTAGAAGTAATTTCCCATTTTAAGTAAAAAAGACGAAAAAAAAGAGAGTGAATTGTGCTGGTATTGTCTTTAGTTTTTTTTTATTTCTTTCTGTTGTTTAGTTAAGACAGACTTGGGGATAGTTGTCATTCTGATAGAAACTTGAATTTAAATATCCCCACAACCCTAAAATTGACAGAAATCATTCTTTTTTCACATGGTAGTGTAACGCCTCGGAATTTATTTAATGTTATTGTAATATAAGTGATGAATTAGTGTGCTATAATTAATGTTTCAACATTAATTTGATTATTTGGTTGAATTTTTGGTTGTTTTGTTAATTTGATGAATTCAAATGATTTCTTATTGTTTTAAAATGATGTTTTGAGTTTTAAAGCACAACAATTTGTAAAATGTTAAAAATATTCCGTTTTACAAAACCGTGGGTGGCATTTGATTTTCACACAGTAAAACCGCCCACAAATTTTCTCTATTTGTTTCCTTTTTCCTTCCTCTCTCTTCACTCTCCCTGATCTCTCTCTCTTCCTCACCCGTGGTGACTCCCTCTCTCTCTTGTTCTCTCTCGGTCTCTCTCTTCTCTCTCCATTCTTCCTCAAATTTTTGAATCAAATTCGAATCCAAACTTCGGGTTAGCAAGAAGGAAGCTCGGGGACGAGATTTGGCAACCGAGAACGCAAATTAAAGCTTCGATTCAAGGTTAGTATTGAAATTCCTAAACTTTTTTCAAAATTTTCAATTTTGTGCATTTTTGAAATTTAAGTTCGTTTGAACTTAGAAAACCCTTGATTTGAGTTAAATGAACTTATAACAACTAGAATCTAAGCTTAGATTGAAGAAAAACGGATTGGATTCAAGATTTTTCATTTTTCTCCTCATTTTCCCATTTTTGGATTTTTGAGATTTTTGAGTTTAAATCTTGTTTAAATGAGTTCAAAAGTGTTCTAGTATGTTTTTCTATCATCTATGATTGTTTTCCATGCCTGAGATTTGAGAAAAACAGGTTAGAATCAAGATTTGGATTTTGAGAGATTGAAAACCCGTGGCTGAAATTTCTAGGTTTTCCCAGTTCGGCAGGCCGGATTCAAAGGATCGGCAGGCCAGAGTTCATCTGTCCAACAGGCCGAATCTGGGAATGTCCGGCCGACCGAACCTGGTTTCCGACAGGCCGAACTGCACAGTTCGGCCTGCCGAAGCAGGGAGTCCGGCAGGCCGGCAGAGCATGGGAAATTTTATGATTTTTCACCCGTTTTCACTGTTTTGAACCCCAATTTAAATTCCAACCTTATAGAATGATTTTAAAGATACAAATGGCACTCTAGGACATTATGAAATGGTTTAGTAACATAAAATGTCTCAAACTAGATATTGATCGACTTAGTGTGTATCTAGGATCGTTCGTGGCTTCGCGGAGCTAACGAATATAGGACCGGGATTACGGTGTGGGGCACCAGCATGAGTATCAAGGTAGAACTTCTACCCATTCTTTGGTAGCCTAGTTCCAAAATGATTTGGCCTTGAAAATGGTTTCTATAAAAATGTTTTCAACGGTTGTTTGAAAATGAATTTATTGGTTATATTTTAATATACCGTGAACTGAAATGAACTTCATAATGAATGTAAATGATAATACTCGGTAATTGGGTGTTGAATAATGATGAAAAATAAACATAAGGGCATGATGCCATATCAGAGATCGGGTCGTGTAGCGATCGACCTTGGGGGCAGGTCCCAAAACCCAGCTTGGCCATCACGGTGGTGATATCCTTTTGGTTTGCCTAGGAAAATAAAAATGATGTTTTTGGTCGACCTGATAAACTGTTCTAGGTAAGAATGGTTTTATTTAAATTTATTTATTTATTTATTCAAGGTTTTTTTTAAATAATTCCTGAATAATGAAATGTTTCTTTAAATTAAATTATTTAATAAAATATAGCCCTACTGAGCCTTTCGCTCACATTTTCTCTATTTTTAAATTCCCCCCCCCCCCCCCCCCCATTCTAGGTGGTTTCCCATTTAGGTTCGGAGAGGATTCAACGGACCGAACTCATGAGCAATAGAAGGATTTATTAGATTGTTTGTATAAATTAAACAAGGCATGTAATGTTTTTTAACTTTCCTTATGCTTGGACTGTAGTTGTATTATTATATTGTCAGTACCATGTGTGTGCACAAGTTGTGGGTCAGTGGGACCCATACTCGCTATGTTTATTATTTATTTTTCATACAATGGTTTTCTTGGACTTTCGCATTTTATTATTTAATTTAATCCCTAAAATCTTTTATTTTAATTAAATTAATTAACCCGCCATGTCACCTCCCGTACTCCGGGACGTGACATAATGGTATCAGAGCTCAAGGTTATGAACTTTGAGAATTGTGCACACATAAGTTTGACAATGAAATACCTCAGACAGTTCAAATTTTGTTTTCAGAAGTGAGAGAATGGCACCTAGACGTCGTTCGACAGCTGACGCCGAGTTCGGAAACGATGAGGGCATGATGAGGTCTATGTTTGCGGCTTTTCGGCAGATGGCAGCCAGGGCTAGACTGGAGGATTCTGATGTTGGTCATCGACATACGTATTTTAAGGAATTTCGGCGTGCGTCTATTTCGACCTTTGATGGTAATAGGGATCCGCAGTTGGCAGAGTATTGGCTAGACTCGATCGTGAAGCATTTGGATACCCTTGGTGTGCCTGATGAGTATCGTGTGGAGTTTGCTGCATATAAGCTCGAGGGTGGTGCTAATACTTGGTGGAAACAAGCTAAGCGTTTGGAACGCAGTGGCGATATCAATTGGGACAGATTCGAGGAGCTGTTCTATGATCGATATTTTCCGCAGGGGTATAGAGATCAGAAGACAGCTGAGTTCTATAGGTTGCAGTAGGGTGATTTGTCAGTCTAGGAATATGAGGCAAGATTTAATGAGTTGGCCAGGTTTGCTCCATCAGTAGTGGCATCGGAACATGAGAAGTACATTAAGTTTCAGGAAGGGCTCAAGGCTCCTATTCAGTGACAGTTGGTTGCTCTACGACTTAGAAGTTTTGGAGAGCTTGTGTCGTCAGCAATATCCGTGGAAAATGATTATGCGCAGTATTGTGAGGATCGAGCAAAGGCTTCAGGAGGATCGTAGAGGAGCGGCAAGAAGAGCACCAGTAGCCGTCCAACTCCGGGGAAGAGCAAGCAGGGTGGCGCGAACATTGGTAGCAGCAGTTCATCTGGTAGCAGGCGCAGTAATCCCGACAGCTTCCATTGTCATTTTTGTCAGCAGCCCGGACACATCAAGAGGAATTGCCTGATCAGGAGTGCCCGTCTTGGATCTCACACCGGAGAGGATGCCAGTCGTCAGTCTCAGCCTCAGACCCTACCTCCGCCTCAGCAGTACCCGCAGTTGCAGTATCCCCAGTTCTCTCCTCAGTAGTTTTCGTATCCGGTATGAGGGCAGCAGCCGTAGCATTTCCAACGCAACGTCCCTCAGTATCGAGCATCGAGTGCAGCTAGTGTGCAGTCATCTCCATCCCAGCAGCATCGGCAGAATAATCCAGGACCCAGCAATGTTGGTAGAGGAAAGGAAAGGCACCAGTGTAGGTTCATGCAATGGCATCAGGTGGTTCAAATTCTCAGACCAGTAATGCGGTTGTCGATGGTACGATCTTAGTTTCTTGATCTTTAGCTCGCATTTTTTTTTATACAGGTGCCTCCCATTCTCTCATTTCGAGTTCCTTTGTACATGCCTTGGGATTAGAGATAGAAGAGTTTAATGAACCTCTAGTCATAACTTCTCCCTTGGGGCGAGTGTGTGTGAATTGTGTATGCAAAGCTTGTAAAATAAAGGTTGGGGATGAGATTTTGAAAAGTGATTTGATTATACTCCTCATGAGCTCATATGATGTAATTCTAGGAATGACTGGTTGTCCATATATAATGCAATTGTGGACTGTCAACTTAGAAAAGTGACCCTAATATCTGATAGAAGGACGATGATCACCTACCAGGGTGGTGGTGATTGGCTAATGAGTGAGCGTCTCATGAAGTCGTGTCTAGGAGGGAAAAGAAATCTGGGTTGTTGTGCTTTTCTTGCGAACCTAGAGTTCGAGGATGTCTTCCCCGACGAGTTGCCAGGATTACCACCGCATCGAAAAATCGAGTTTGGTATTGAGTTGTTTCTAGGGACAGGACTGATTTCTATAGCACCTTATCGGATGGTGCCGACGGAAATGAAAGAATTGAGGAAGCAACTTTAGGAGCTTGCTGATAAATGGTATATTCGGAATAACACATCTCCGTGGGGAGCACCAGTTTTGTTTGCTAAGAAACACGATGGGACTCTCAGGTTGTGTATGGATTATTGGCAGCTGAATCGTGTTACGGTAAAGAATAAGTATCCCTTGCCAAAGATTGATGAGTTGTTTGATCAGTTGGGAGGTTCGCGGTACTTCTCAAAGATTGATTTGCAGTCGGGTTATCATCAACTCAGGATTAAAGAAGAGGATATTCCCAAGACAGCTTTTAGGACTCGGTATGAGCATTTTGAGTTTCTGGTTATGTTGTTTGGGTTGACGAATGCTCCAGTAGCTTTCATGGATTTGATGAACAGGATATTTAGGTCGTTTTTGGATCAGTTTATGATCGTGTTTATCGATAACATTCTAGTGTATTCTAAGACTTGGGAGGAGCATGAGTAGCATCTTCGGATCATGCTTCAGACTCTACGAGAGCACCAGTTATATGCTAAGAGAAAAAAGTGCGAGTTTTGGTTGACTGAGGTCAAGTTTCTAGGTCATGTCATCTCGGAGCATGGTATTTCTGTAGATCCGTCCAAGATTGAAGCCATCGTAGAGTGGGAATGACCAAGGAACGTAGCGGAGATTCGTAGCTTCTTAGGTCTTGCTGGTTATTACAGGAGATTTGTAAAGGATTTTTCAAAGATTGCAGCTCCGTTGACGAGGTTGATCAAGAAAAATGTCTGGTTTGAGTGGGATGAAGATTGTGAGCTTGCTTTTCAGGAATTGAAGAACCAGTTGACGTCAGCTTCAGTGTTGGTTATTCCTAGCAGTGACGAGCCGTATGAGATTTACGCAGATGCTTCAGGACGCGAATTTGGTTGTGTGTTGATGCAGCATGGACGCGTGGTTGCGTACGGATCGAGACAGCTATGACCTCACGAGCGGAATTATCCTACTCATAATTTGGAGCTCGCGGCGGTGATTCACGCGCTGAAGATTTGGAGATGTTATTTGTATGGAGCATCATTTCAAGTCTTCTCTGATCACAAGAGTTTGAGGTATCTGTTCACTCAGAGGGATCTTAATTTGAGGCAGTGTAGATGGATAGAGTATATGGAGGATTATGATTTTGCGTTGCAGTATCATCCCGGGAAAGCTAATGTGGTCGCGGATGCGCTTAGCAGGAAGTCTTCAGGAATTCTCGCTTGTTTGGCTTTTGAGGACTGGAGCAGGGATGCGACAGTGAGCGAGTATGGGCTACAGTATCATGAAGACTATGATCGAGTTTCGGTATATCATGTGGAGGCGACCCCAGCTCTTGTTCAGATGGTGAAGCAAAGTCAGTGGCAGGATCAGCATTTGCAGGGGATTTGGTTGTGAATTCAGAACGGGGAGCAGTTTGAAGAATGGACCATGCTTGCAGATGGATCGTTGTATTTTCAGAAGCGTCTTGCGGTTCCAGCTATCGCCGAGGTGACGAAAGCCGTTTTGGACGAAGCTCATAAGTCTCAGTTCGTTATTCATCCGAGGAGCACAAAGATGTATCGTGATTTGAAGAGGCAATATTAGTGGAGAGGCATGAAGAAAGATGTTCGAGAGTATGTGGCCAAGTGTACGACGTGTCTTCAGGTGAAAGCCAAGCATCAGAAGCCTGCAGGTCAGCTTCAGCCGCTTCCTATTCCAGGGTGGAAATGGGAGCATGTGACGATGGATTTTCTCACAGGTTTGCCGAGGACGGAGCAGCGGCATGATGCAGTTTGGGTCGTGGTCGACAGGTTGACGAAATCAGCGCATTTCATTCCATTCAGGTCGACATGTTCGAGGAAGATTCTCGAGGATTTGTATCTGCAGAACATTGTGAGGTTGCATGGAGTTCCTTTGTCCATCACCTCTGATCGAGACACCAGGTTTAATGCTAAGTACTGGAGGAGTTTTCAGGAGGCTTTAGGTACGGATTTGAACTTCAGTACGGCGTTTCATCCTCAGACTGATGGGCAGTCTGAGCGGGTTATTCAGATTCTTGAGGATATGTTGCGTGCCTGTGCGTTAGACTTCGGTGGGAATTGGAAGAAATGTTTGCATCTGGCAGAGTTCGCGTACAACAATAGCTATCAGGCAAATATTGGTATGGCACCATTTGAGGCGTTGTATGGGCGACCGTGTCGGTCACCGGTGTGTTGAGCAGAAGAGTTACACGGATAGGAGACGTAGACCCTTAGAGTTCGCGGTTGGAGATTTCGTTCTCTTGAAAGTATCACCTCGTAAAGGAACTATGCGGTTCGGAGTGAGTGGAAAGCTTACACCGAGGTATATTGAGCCGTTCGAGATCACTCAGCGTGTTGGTGTGGTTGCCTATCGGCTTGATCTTCCGCCCCAACTTTCTCATGTTCATGATGTATTCCACGTGTCGATGCTTAGGAAGTGTCCGCCTAAGCAGGGTAAGATAGTTTCATTTCGCGATGTGCAGGTTCAGGAAGATACGACGTACGAGGAGGTGCCGATTTAGATCATCGATCGGAAAGTGATTAGTTTGTGTCGTCGTGAGATACCGTTGGTAAAGATCGTGTGGCAGCATCACAGGGTTGATGAAGCCATCTAGGAACTCAAGTCGAGTATGCGGGAATTGTATCTGCATTTGTTTTGTTTCTGAAATGAGATGTAAATTTCGAGGGGAAAATTTCTTTTAGGGGTGGAGAGTTGTAACGCTCCGGAATTTATTTAATGTTATTAAAATATAAGTGATAAATTAGTATCCATAATTAATGTTTCAACATTAATTTGATTATTTGGTTGAATTTTTGGTTGTTTTGTTAATTTGATGAATTCAAATGATTTCTTATTGTTTTAAAATGATGTTTTGAGTTTTAAAGCACAACAATTTGTAAAATGTTAAAAATATTCCGTTTTACAAAACCGTGGGTGGCATTTGATTTTCGCACAGTAAAACCGCCCACAAATTTTCTCTATTTATTTCCTTTTCCCTTCCTCTCTCTTCACTCTCCCTGATCTCTCTCTCTTCCTCACCCGTGGTGACTCCCTCTCTCTCTTGTTCTCTCTCGGTCTCTCTCTTCTCTCTCCATTCTTCCTCAAATTTTTGAATCAAATTCGAATCCAAGCTTCGGGTTAGCAAGAAGGAAGCTCGAGGATGAGATTTGGCAACCGAGAACGCAGATTGAAGCTTCGATTCGAGGTTAGTTTTGAAATTCCTAAACTTTTTTCAAAATTTTCAATTTTGTGCATTTTTGAAATTTAAGTTCGTTTGAACTTAGAAAACTCTTGATTTGAGTTAAATGAACTTAGAACAACTAGAATCTAAGCTTAGATTAAAGAAAAATGGATTGGATTCAAGATTTTTTATTTTTCTCCTCATTTTCTCATTTTCAGATTTTTGAGATTTTTGAGTTAAATCTTGTTTAAATGAGTTCAAAGGTGTTCTAGTATATTTTTCTATCACCTATGATTGTTTTCCATATCTGAGATTTGAGAAAAACGGGTTAGAATCAAGATTTGGATTTTGAGAGATTGAAAACCCGTGGCTGAAATTTCTGGGTTTTCCCAGTTCGGTAGGCCGAATTCAAAGGATCAGCATGCCAGAGTTCATCTGTCTGTCAGGCCGAACCTGGGAATGTCCAGCCGACCGAACCTGGTTTCTGGCAGGCCGAACTGCACAGTTCATCCGGCCGAAGCAGGGAGTCCGGTAGGCCGGCATAGCATGGGGAATTTTATGATTTTTCACCCGTTTTTACTATTTTGAACCCCAATTTAAATTCCAACCTTATAGAATAATTTGAAAGATACAAATGGCACACTAGGACATCATGAAATGGTTTAGTAACATAGAATGTCTCAAACTAGATATTGATTGACTTAGTGTGTATCTAGGATCGTTCGTGGTTTCGCGGAGCTAACGTATAGCTTACCAGGATTACGGTGTAGGGCACCAGCACAAGTATCGAGGTAGGACTTCTACCCATTCTTTGGTAGCCTAGTTCCAAAATGATTTGGCCTTGAAAATGGTTTCTATAAAAATGTTTTCAACGGTTGTTTGAAAATGAATTTATCGGTTATATTTTAATATACCGTGAACTGAAATGAACTTCATAATGAATGTAAATGACAATACTCGGTAATTGGGTAATGAAAAATGATGAAAAATAAACATAAGAGCATGATGCCATATCAGAGATCGGGTCGTGTAGCGATCGACCTTGGAGGCAGGTCCCAAAACCCAGCTTGGCCACTACGGTGGTGATATCCTTATGGTTTGCCTAGGAAAATAAAAATGATGTTTCTGGTCGACCTGATAAACTGTTCTAGGTAAGAACGGTTTTATTTAAATTTATTTATTTATTTATTCAAGGTTTCTTTTAAATAATTCCTGAATAATGAAATGTTTCTTTAAATTAAATTATTTAATAAAATATAGTCCTATTGAGCTTTTCGTTCACATTTTCTCTGTTTTTAAATTTCCCCCCCTTCTAGGTGGTTTCCCATTTAGGTTCGAAGAGGATTCAACGGACTAAACTCATGAGCAATAGAATGATTTATTAGATTGTTTGTATAAATTAAACAAGGCATGTAATGTTTTTTAACTTTCCTTATGCTTGGACTGTAGTTGTATTATTATATTGTCAGTACCATGTGTGTACACAAGTTGTGGGTCAGTGGGACACATACTCGTTACGTTTATTATTTATTTTTCATGCAACGGTTTTCTTGAACTTTCACATTTTATTATTTAATTTAATCCCTAAAATTCTTTATTTTAATTTAAGTAACCCGCCACGTCACCTCCTGTATTCCAGGGCATGACAGGTAGACCCCGTAAAACAAAAACTTCCACAGATAAAAAGAGGAGAATCTCTATGAGAAGTACTAAAAAGTAACCATATTTGTCTTTCTGTGAGATACACACAGAAAGAAAATTTTTACCAGATCTCCATCGATTAAAATAGAATTCTAAAGGTGAGATCCGCACATTAACATCACATAAACAATAGACTAACAAGAATGAAATGGAAATATTTGCTCTTCTAAAAAAAATATTTTATTTTTTTTAGGAAAATTAGGTGGTACGCTACAAATATTCACATGATTTGACACTTTAATGATTTGTCCTCGACGAGCAATGATATTATTTGGTTTCGAAAATTAATCTGATAGGTTGCCTTTTTTAAGGTTTGAGATTAATATGGTGACCAGCACCGAAGACGACTGGCGATTTGTCCTAAAGATGTGACATAATCTAGTAGATTACCTGCATCAATCTGGTAGGTTACTCCATTGACGGAATCGATGTAAAGTCCAATGATCAATATTGATTATAAAAAAACTAGGTGTGTTTATCCAACCCAATTCAACTTATTTTACAAAATAAAGGTCCGTCTAATCTGTTCAAATATTGATTTTTACAAATTGTATCTAACCCAACCCAATTATTAGTTTATTATCCAATTCAATCTGATTAAGTTTGGTTTAGATTGGGTTAGAAAAAACGGTTTTAAGCTTGAGCCTTTTATATATTTTTTCCTTTTTTTACTTGATTTAAATATTATAGTTAAAAAAAAATAACGTCCACAAATCCTAATAAACTCCACATTCCACACTTCATAAATCCAACCGACAATTTAAAGAAATGAAAATAAAGTTAAAACCTTAAAAACATAAAAAGTTTAGCAAATTCAGCAAATAATAATAATAATAATAATAATTAGAAAGAAAAACACAATTCATAAATTGAATTATGTATATCTATTCCTCTCTTTAATGACGACCATCAAATTGCTATTTATTTATAGTTTTTCATACATAATATATGCGGAGGATGGATCGGTTTGGATTCGTTTGATTTTTAAGAATTCATATCTAATCCAATCTAATTGAGATTCATTATCCTCCAAAAATTGATTAGATTGAATTGGATCGATCGGTTTGATTATTGATTGGATCCCATGAATACCACTAATTGTGACATGTGATAGATTACTAATGATAATCTAGTAGATTACTTCTTAGGGACCAGTCCTTGGTCGCCAATATCTAATAGATTACTCTCTGGTGATCAGTGGGATAATTTTGCGGGAAAATTACATGGTATGGCACACTTTTAAAAAATGTATTTATGTCACTTAAAAAAATTGTGTCACACTATCACTTATATTATATGTTTAAATTGTATCATACTTGATATGTTTATCAAAATTTCTCTAATTTTGAAAAAAAAAATGCACTTTTTTGATCTTTGACTGTACTCGTGCAACAGAAATTTACCACAAGCTAACTATAAACAATTATGAGTAAACTATTTAGCTTTTTCTGATTGGTAGACAAATTGACAAGTCTTGTAATTCAATTATTAAAGAAGAAGAAGAGATGAGAAAAGAAAAAGAAAATAATCATTATGACACAACTTGTTAATTTGGAATGACCCAAAAACACAGACAACGTGCTACATGTAACACTCCATAAGTAAGTTGAAAAGTAAAAACATCAAAGGCGATTAGAAACCCACCTCTCTCTAATCACGAATCATGCGTTTTTTAAAGTCCCAAAAGAATCCTCGTAGAGGAATTTGCAGAACAATTAGTTTCAAGAGCAAAACCAGGATGAGGGTCATTCTTGTGATCAAGATCTTCCAATCTGTTTAATGGAGGTAATCCCAGTGAACTGTCATTCCCCTTCATGATGGGAGAGAACAATGGTGGGAAGTGATTAGAACGCTCACATATGCCGAATGTGTTCCGTGAAAAGTCATTCATAGAAGAGAAGTTGAGAAGTTGAAAGTGGCTGATGGCGGCGGAGAATGAATTACTAGAATATGCATGATTAACGTTGTGATAATCATAAGTTGCAGGAACGTTATTGCAAACAACATTCTGCTCCTCGGAGGTTGTCGACGTTGTCGAATGTCGTGGAAGCTTCTTCTTCTAGAGGAAACGGTAGTTCTTTTTCAAAGGAAAGTTCCTCCCCGTTATTATCAGATTTGCTGTCTCCAAATGGTTGATCGTGAACTTCGTTTAATTTAGGGTCAGTTTTACGCTCATTTTTTGCTTTCATTTTTCGCCTTTCTTTTCCTTCCAGCTCATTTGTTGGTGTTGGAAGGTCGCTCCTTCTTATATAACTTGCAAAGAACGCATACATCGAGCATGTCCCGCAAGGAAAAAAGAAAAGTTTTGAGTTTCTAAATATGTGAAAAGGGTTGATGATCTTAACTCATTTTTATCCCTGAATTATATAAGAAGAATCTCATTTTGATCATAATTAATTTTTGAAACGTTCTAGAACGAGTCTCTGATGATCAACCGAATTGTCCCAAATTATTTCTTTCATCATTCCAATGGTTAAAATCTCAACAGAAAACCTAACACTTAAAATTAAATCACAAGATTAACCCTTACTAAAGTGCATGTGGTCCTTAATTACATGCTTTTTCTGTCGAGTTAGTCAGTTAAAATGAATAGAATAAGCAAGACGCTATTTGGAATGGGTTTTTCCAATGTGCTTCGGCTTATAAGCACTTTTGGGTCTGTTTAGATGACCACTTGCAATTAGATTTTAGATTTTATAAGTATTTATACGAGAAGACATGCTAAGAGTGCTTATGAAAAACTTTTTTATTTACATTTTTGACATTTTTTTAAGATAACAAATTAAGAATTCCATTCATATATTTGAATCATACTATTTTTTATACTAATAAGAGCTTTTGATTTATTTAACCAAACACGTTCAAAAGTTCTTCAAAAAAAATACTTTTTCATGCACTATTCAAATACTAATTAAAAATCTTTAACTTATACTTCTTTTTCTCTATTTGTTTTAAAGCAGAAGCATAAGATATCCTAATCGAGCCTTTATTTATTACGATAATTAATAGATCAGTGAGTTGCTTGAGATGTTTTAAAAGTTAGAAATGAAAACGGCATTGAGACTTATAGTTTGGGGAATAAAAATGATATTGTAACGATGATATTTATATATGTACACTCGTCATGTAATGAAGATCAAGCAAAAGTAGTGAAACTTAGTACCTTCTTTTCATGAGCAAATGGCGGCCAACAAGATAACCTTGAGGGAACCAGCGAGATTAAGGATGGCCAACGACGAAGAGCTAATTCTATGGGTAGCCTAGAATGAAGAAAGAGAGCAGATTAGGCTTGGGTTTAGGAAGTAGGTCAGCCAAATCAGCAAAGAAAAAACACAGGTCTACCTCTGCTTCCCCCTAGATGTGACAGTAGACCCAATGCGGCCTCAGAGCAAAATATGGGCGACCTAAGTGACCAGCTTCGGAAAAGAGATTTGAACGACCACCTACACGTGAGGAGAGTTGTTTTAATGGAAAATGTCCCAAATACAATCAACCAGCTAGCTATTGACCAACCATTAAATAGCCCGCAGGTTGACCCCAACTTTATAGCTCAACAAATAAACCAAAAAATTCAAGTAGCGCTTGGACTCCCCATTGCTGTGGTTAAATGGATTGTGGGCTGTGTTGGAAGTCTTAGGCATATGTTCGACGGTCACCATGATGAAGAGATAATGTGCACTACTCCATTTGCTCCTTGCATTATGGAATCACCTGTCCCAGAGAAGTTTAAACCTCCACAGATGAAGCCCTACGAAGGACGCACAGACCCCATCGACCACATTCAAATCTATTAGTCATATATGGAACTCTACAGAGTCCCACAAGAAATTATGTGCAAGGCCTTTAGTTAGACCCTCTTGAGATCTGTAAGAAGGTGGTTTAGGATGTTGAAGGTAGGAAGTATAGTTTGCTTCCAAGACTAAAAGTTAGCATTCCTCAACTAGTTTGTAGGGGTGAGATCCCTATCACCAGTTAAAGAGAAGTTGAGCTTCCTTACTCAGGGGCTAAGCAAACCCTTGAAGGATTGGCTTATAAGGTTTACTAAAGAGGTGGTTACGATGGGAGGAATCTCAGAGGAAGTCGCCCTTATGGGAACTTTAAGCAATATGCAGACTGATATCCTTTTAAGGATGATCTCGACCGCAAAGGACCCAAAACCTACAGGGAATTCCTTGAGAAGGCTAGGTGCTACATCAACCAAGAGGAGGTCAAATGTTTAGCCTTCAAGAAAATGATGGTAAGTAGCAATGCTAACACTCAAATACCAAGCAACAGAGGGAAAAAAAGGAGTAACACTCAAGGGAAAGATGGCTTAAGTTTACTAGTCTATGACCCTTTTCTAACCCCTCCGAATTAAGTTGTCATCATGGACCAGGCTAAGCGGCAAAAGCAGGAAGGCAACAGAGGTCGGCTCCAATAAAGGTATGACAACTATCACTGTCTCACAGCATCGATAGATGACATCTACCACCAAATTAATGACCAATTTATCTTCAATGTCCTCCCCTGATGAGGTCAAGCCCAAACAAGCACAACCAAACCAAGTATTACAAGTTTCATGGCAATATAAGGCACTACACCAGCAAATGTATTAGCCTAAATGATGAGACAAAGAGGCTAATAAGGGAAAGACGGCTGCAAGAGTACAAGGCCGATAAGAGCAGAAGGAATGACAGGGGAAACGATCTTGCAAACAAACAAATTATGACACGAAGGATATCAACAATGAAACAAAGATAACACACCCATAGGGGTAATTCGTACCGTCTTCAGGGAGCCATACCCTAAGGCTGACTCTTGGAGATCTTAGAAGAACTATGCTAGAGAGGTAAGGGAGAACTCAAGGCACAGGTGTTGGAATGTGTCAAGGAGCAAGCCTGTTAAGGCACCAACGTATGAAGAAGAAGAGATAATCTTTTTAGAGGTGGATGCCTCATGGGATCCATTTCCCTCAAAGTGACACCTTGGTGGTCGAAGCCATGATTGGGAACTACTTTATGTGCCAAATCATGGTGGACATTGGTAGCTCCATCGACATTATTTATACAGACTATTTGAATAAGATAGAAATTTCTTTGGACCAGACAACGCTGCACTCTCACCATTTTATGGGTTCACTAGGGATAGCATAATACCAAAAGGGACCATCACGGTACTAGTTACGGTGGGAGAAAAGTCCAGAACGGCAACAATAATGTCAAACTTCTTAGTAATAAAAGATGGAGACCAATATAAAAAGGTGATAGGAAGGCCGACATGGAGCGTCTTGACGGCCGTAACCTCCATTTATCATCAGAAAGTGAAGTTTCCCATTCCATAGGGGGTAGGCAAGATGAGAGAAAATCAGCACAAGTCCAGGCTAACTTACTCTGATGTTCTCCACACTTGTGCCAACTCCCGAAGCATGGAAATAAGAATGGCACATAAAGGGTCCCCTGTGGAAGACATAGATCTAAGATTTGGTGAAGAGATAACTAGCACTAAACTCGTTAAAGGCCTGATAGAGGTGGGGTTCAAGTCGAGCAAAAAGGTAGCAGATGAACTCAAGAAATTCCTTAGTAAAAATCTCGATGACTTCGCGTGGACTCATGAAGATATGGTGGGAATAAACTAAAAGGTCGCCTACTATCGCCTAAACATTGACCCAAGTTACCCTCCAAAGAGGCAAAAGAGGCGACCTTGAGGGAACCAGCGAGATTAAGGATGGCCAACGACGAAGAGCTAATTCTATGGGTAGCCTAGAATGAAGAAAGAGAGCAGATTAGGCTTGGGTTTAGGAAGTAGGTCAGCCAAATCAGCAAAGAAAAAACACAGGTCTACCTCTGCTTCCCCCTAGATGTGACAGTAGACCCAATGCGGCCTCAGAGCAAAATATGGGCGACCTAAGTGACCAGCTTCGGAAAAGAGATTTGAACGACCACCTACACGTGAGGAGAGTTGTTTTAATGGAAAATGTCCCAAATACAATCAACCAGCTAGCTATTGACCAACCATTAAATAGCCCGCAGGTTGACCCCAACTTTATAGCTCAACAAATAAACCAAAAAATTCAAGTAGCGCTTGGACTCCCCATTGCTGTGGTTAAATGGATTGTGGGCTGTGTTGGAAGTCTTAGGCATATGTTCGACGGTCACCATGATGAAGAGATAATGTGCACTACTCCATTTGCTCCTTGCATTATGGAATCACCTGTCCCAGAGAAGTTTAAACCTCCACAGATGAAGCCCTACGAAGGACGCACAGACCCCATCGACCACATTCAAATCTATTAGTCATATATGGAACTCTACAGAGTCCCACAAGAAATTATGTGCAAGGCCTTTAGTTAGACCCTCTTGAGATCTGTAAGAAGGTGGTTTAGGATGTTGAAGGTAGGAAGTATAGTTTGCTTCCAAGACTAAAAGTTAGCATTCCTCAACTAGTTTGTAGGGGTGAGATCCCTATCACCAGTTAAAGAGAAGTTGAGCTTCCTTACTCAGGGGCTAAGCAAACCCTTGAAGGATTGGCTTATAAGGTTTACTAAAGAGGTGGTTACGATGGGAGGAATCTCAGAGGAAGTCGCCCTTATGGGAACTTTAAGCAATATGCAGACTGATATCCTTTTAAGGATGATCTCGACCGCAAAGGACCCAAAACCTACAGGGAATTCCTTGAGAAGGCTAGGTGCTACATCAACCAAGAGGAGGTCAAATGTTTAGCCTTCAAGAAAATGATGGTAAGTAGCAATGCTAACACTCAAATACCAAGCAACAGAGGGAAAAAAAGGAGTAACACTCAAGGGAAAGATGGCTTAAGTTTACTAGTCTATGACCCTTTTCTAACCCCTCCGAATTAAGTTGTCATCATGGACCAGGCTAAGCGGCAAAAGCAGGAAGGCAACAGAGGTCGGCTCCAATAAAGGTATGACAACTATCACTGTCTCACAGCATCGATAGATGACATCTACCACCAAATTAATGACCAATTTATCTTCAATGTCCTCCCCTGATGAGGTCAAGCCCAAACAAGCACAACCAAACCAAGTATTACAAGTTTCATGGCAATATAAGGCACTACACCAGCAAATGTATTAGCCTAAATGATGAGACAAAGAGGCTAATAAGGGAAAGACGGCTGCAAGAGTACAAGGCCGATAAGAGCAGAAGGAATGACAGGGGAAACGATCTTGCAAACAAACAAATTATGACACGAAGGATATCAACAATGAAACAAAGATAACACACCCATAGGGGTAATTCGTACCGTCTTCAGGGAGCCATACCCTAAGGCTGACTCTTGGAGATCTTAGAAGAACTATGCTAGAGAGGTAAGGGAGAACTCAAGGCACAGGTGTTGGAATGTGTCAAGGAGCAAGCCTGTTAAGGCACCAACGTATGAAGAAGAAGAGATAATCTTTTTAGAGGTGGATGCCTCATGGGATCCATTTCCCTCAAAGTGACACCTTGGTGGTCGAAGCCATGATTGGGAACTACTTTATGTGCCAAATCATGGTGGACATTGGTAGCTCCATCGACATTATTTATACAGACTATTTGAATAAGATAGAAATTTCTTTGGACCAGACAACGCTGCACTCTCACCATTTTATGGGTTCACTAGGGATAGCATAATACCAAAAGGGACCATCACGGTACTAGTTACGGTGGGAGAAAAGTCCAGAACGGCAACAATAATGTCAAACTTCTTAGTAATAAAAGATGGAGACCAATATAAAAAGGTGATAGGAAGGCCGACATGGAGCGTCTTGACGGCCGTAACCTCCATTTATCATCAGAAAGTGAAGTTTCCCATTCCATAGGGGGTAGGCAAGATGAGAGAAAATCAGCACAAGTCCAGGCTAACTTACTCTGATGTTCTCCACACTTGTGCCAACTCCCGAAGCATGGAAATGAGAATGGCACATAAAGGGTCCCCTGTGGAAGACATAGATCTAAGATTTGGTGAAGAGATAACTAGCACCAAACTCGTTAAAGGCCTGATAGAGGTGGCCTTGGATGAAGAGGACCCCACCAAGATTCTTAGAGTTGGGTCAAGTCGAGCAAAAAGGTAGCAGATGAACTCAAGAAATTCCTTAGTAAAAATCTCGATGACTTCGCGTGGACTCATGAAGATATGGTGGGAATAAACTAAAAGGTCGCCTACTGTCGCCTAAACATTGACCCCAGTTACCCTCCAAAGAGGCAAAAGAGGCGACCTATGAACCCCGAGGTATATGAGGAGCTTAGAGGAGAAGTCAACAAGTTGGAGAAAAAAGGGTTTATCAGGTAATCACACTACCCTGACTGGATCTCAAACCCTATTCTCGTTCGAAAGCCTAACAGGAAGTGGAAAACATGTATAGACTTCAATGACTTGAATAAGACTTGTCCCAAGGACAGTTTTTCTCTACCACGAATAGATCAGCTAGTCGACACTACTGTAGGGCATGAGTTGTTCAACTTTATGGATGTTTACTTGGGCTACAATCAAATCCCCATGCATCTGTGATATTAGGAACACACTTCCTTTATCATAAATAGGGGATTGTATTGTTAGCTTGTCATGCCCTTCGGATTGAAAAATGCGGGGGCAACATAACAACATTTGGTCAATAAAATATTTGCCAAACAAATTGGAAAAACAATGGAGGTGTACGTAGAAAACATGTTGGTCAAATCTATGAAGGCAAACCTTCATATTTCACACCTGGACAAGATGTTCAATATCTTGAGAGAGTACAAGATAAAGCCCAACCTTCTAAAATATGCATTTGGGGTAGCGTTAGGAAAATTTTTGAGATTCATGGTTAGCAAGGAGGAATAGAGTCTAATCTAGAAAAAATCCATGCCTTGTTGGATATGAAAGCCCCTTAAAAGCCCAAAGAAGTGTAAAAACTTACTGGATGTATGGCATCACTTAACTGCTTTATCTTTAGAGCAACTGATAAGTGTATGCCATTCTTTGACATCCTAAAAAGACGAAAAACCTTTGAACGGGTAGAGGATTGCAGACGTATTTAGATGTCTGAAAGAATACCTCGAAGAGCCCCCTTTGCTTCCAAAGCTTTACCAGTAGAAACCTTGCAGATTTACGTGGCTATTTCACCTCACGCTTTAAGCTCTGTTCTGATCAAAGAGAAAGGAAAGACTCAACTGCCAGTCTATTATGCAAGCAAGCGACTGCTCGACGTAGAGACGAGGTATCCTCAAATGAAAAAGCTTACCTTGGCCCTAATTATGTCGACAAAAAAGTTGAAAAGGTATTTCCTAGAATACAAGGTAGTAGTCTTAACAAACTATTCTTTGAGACAAGCACTACAAAAACTGGAAACCTTTGAGCGACTGTTGAAATGGTCAATCGAACTAAGTCAATATGACATCGAATACAGGCCTAGAACAGTAATCAAAAGTCAAGCTCTGGCCAACTTTGTAGCTAATTTTACAACTCGGTCGGGGGACGTTGAAAAAGAAGTAGAGAAAACGCACTGAAATGGGAGTTATACGTCGACTATTTCTCTAATAAGCATGGAGCAGGTACAGCGGTTATATTGGTAAGCCCTTAAAACCACAAGATCATAACAGTAGTAAGGTTCAAGTTAAAAACCTCAAATAATAAGGTAAAGTGCAAAGCATTATTCGTTGGATTAAGGCTCGCTCATTATTTGAAGGATGATCCCTTGAATATTTACAACGATTCTCGGCTTGTTGTGAACCAAATCTCAGACAAGTACAAGGCAAAAGATGGGACAATGCTCAAGTACTTGCGGAAAGTCAAGGAAGAACTTTCTAAGTTCTAATCTTAGGAATTTAAGCAAATACCTCGTATTGAGATGCCAATGTAGACGCCTTAGCTCGCCTAGCCACGTCTAAAGATTCTGAGTTATTAAGGTTGTCCCAGTGGAAAGTCTAGAACTTCCTACCATCCAACAAGAAGAAGCCAAAGATGCAATGGTAGTAAACCAAAGGAAGAATTAGATGACTCTTATAATCTCATATTTACTGAACAAAGAGCTACCTTCTGATCCTTTAAAGGCCAAAAAGACCCATTCCAGGTCGACACGCTACTTGTTACATGATGGGATGCTCTACCGTTAAGGAAATTCTATCCCCTTTCTTCGTTGCCTCACTAAAGATGAAGGATTGAAAGTACTTGCAAAGATACATGAAGGCTTATATGAAAACCATTCTAGAGGACAGTCGTTAGTCCACAAACACTAAGACATAGATACTACTGGCCAACCTTAAAAAAGGATGACCACGAGTATGCCCGAATATGTGACAAGTGTTAGTGTTATGCCACCGTGCCAAGATCTTTCCCTGAAAATCTGACGTCAATCTTAAGTCCATGGCCATTTATAAAATAAAGAATCGATATAATTGGTTTGTTTGTTACTGCGCCCTGGGGACTTAAGTTCCCAATAGTCACAATGGACTATTACACAAAATAGGTAGAGGCTAAAGTATTCACCATGATTATAAGACGAATTGTGCAAGTTTCATCTAGTCTCATATCGTTTGCTGCTTTGGTATTCCCCATTCACTCATCTCTGACAATGGCAAGCAATGGTAACACTCAAATGTTCAACGTTCACCATGATGAAGAGATAAGGTGCACTACTTCGTTTGCTCCCTACATTATAGAACCGCCTCTCCCAAAGAAGTTTAAACCTCCATAGATGACACCCTACGAAGGACGCACAGACCCCATCGACCACATTCAAATCTATGAGTCATATATGGAACTCTACAGAGTCCCACAAGAAATTATGTGCAAGGCCTTCAGTTAGACCCTCTCGAGATCCATAAGAAGGTGGTTTAGTAGAACATTAAAGGTAATAAGTATAATTTGCTTCCAAGACTAAAAGTTAAAATTCCTCAACTAGTTTGTAGGGGTGAGATCTCTATCACCAGTTAAAGAGAAGTTGACCTTTCTTACTCAGGGGCTGAGCAAGCCCTTGAAGGATTGGCTCATAAGGTTTACTAAAGAGGTGGCTACGATGGGAGGAATCTTAAAGGAAGTCGCCTTTATGGGAACTTTAAACAATATGCAGACTGATATCCTTTTAAGGATTATCTCGACCGCAAAGGAAGCCAAACCTACAGGGAATTCCTTGAGAGGGCAAGGTGCTACATCAATGAAGAGGAGGTCAAATGTTTAGCCTTCAAGAAAATGATGGGAAGTTGCAATGGTAACACTAAAATACCAAGCAACGGAAGAAAGAAAAAGAGTAACGCTCAAGGGAAAGATGGCTTAAGTTTACCAGTCTATGACCCTTTTCTAACCCCTCCAAATTGAGTTGCCATCATGGACCAGGCTAAATGGCAAAAGCAGGAAGGCAACAGTGGTCGGCTCCAATAAAGGTTTGACAACTACCACTGTCTCACAACATCGATAGATGACATCTACCACCCAATTAGTGACCAATTTATCTTCAGCGTCCTCCCGTGATGTGGTCGAGCCCAAACAAGCACAACCAAACCAAGTATTGTAGGTTTCATGGCGATATAAGGCACTACACGAGTGAATGTATTAGCCTAAACAATGAGATAGAGAGGCTAATAAGGGAAGGACGACTGCAAGAGTACAGGGCCAATAAGAGCAGAAGGAACGATGTCAAACCAATCACCAAAACCATTTTCAACTCAGACTCTTTACCCTAAAAAAACTAGACTTACTAGTTATTAGCATTTCGTCCCTCAAACTTACATTGCACAGTCAATTTAGTCCTAAATTAAGAACTGTGAAAATTTCATTCTTTGAATTCCAATTTCCAATTAATAAAAACTACTCTATTCCCAACACAAATTCTAACTCTCACTTTGCAAACTTCCATAAACTTTTATGGACACAAATGACTCTTAAATTTCTAACGATTACATTTTAGACATGCCAAATTCATCAAACACATTAAAGTAGTAATCTATAAAAATTTCTGCTAGTTAGTCGCCTTATTTTAATGAAAGGACTAATCTTTAGAAGAGAAAAAACTTTACTTTCAGTTTATAATCAAATTGCAAAAGTGTTACATACCTTACGAGGTAATCCAAGAGCTTTCTCAGAGTCTTCAAGTTAGATACAAGCTGCTTGGTCTTCCTCCCAAGGTATGCCAAATGGGATCCAACTGTCTCCTCACAATCTCATCAAACGACTTGAACAAACCATTCTCAACCGTCAGATCCTCAACATCGACCTTATTCGTCTTCCTTATCTCCTTAAAGCATGCATCCATGACCTTGATGATCGCCGTCTGAATTCCCGCCATGTGTTTTCTCATCGAAACCCTAACATCCACCACCTCCGGAGCGTCACTCTCCAACTCCTCCGAAATGTAGACGTGAAACCTGGGCCAGAGGTGGAGCCTCCTGATCCCCAAGCGCTTCATGATCTGCTCGGCCTTCGTGAAGCCAGAGACCATCGCGTGTGGCCTGTCAGGGATGGCACGGATGAAGACGTTCCGGTTGAGGGATCAGAGGATTCAGACGATGAAGGCCTCGAAGGAGGTCTCGGAGAGGGAGTGGGCGATGAGGATGAGGAGGCCGGCGACGGAGGAGGCAGGGAGCTTGGAGGTGAGGAGGTCGACGATGAGGATGCGTGGAGTGATGAAGAAGGCGTCGCCGGAGGAGTAGAGGGAGATACGCTGGTAGGCGGGGATGTCAGCGGAGATTTTGGAGAGGCAGCGGTCGTCGGCGGCGGCGGAGTGTTGGTGCAGGATTTGGGATTTGAGGGAAGGGGAGGAAGGGGAGAGGAGGAGGAGAGTGCCGGAGGGAGGGGAGTGGAGGAGGATGAGAGAGGAGATGAGTTTGGAGAGTGAGAGGCCGGAGGATAGGTCACGAGGCTGCTGCCGCTTCTGCCGCCGCCGCCATTGTTGGTGTTGGGAGGATCGTCGAGGAGGTCAGAGATTACGTGGTCGTGGAATTTCACCATTATTGGACTTTGGGGAAAAAATGGAGGGTTTGGGTTCGAATTTGGATGTTTCGGGGTTTATATATCAGAGAGATTTGGAGGGAATACATTCAATGGATTTTATTTATTTATTTATTTATTTTGAGAACATTTATTGGATTTATTAGTGGCTAATAAAATAAAAAAATTTTAAGTAAGAAAATAACAAATTCCCCTCAAAAAAATAAAAAAAAGAGAGTGAAAAATTATCATCTTTTGAAGACTTTAACTAAGAACAATGAAAATAACTATCTATCCACTAAAAAATGACTATCTTTAATTTAACCCCCAACAATAAAGGAAATTATCAAAATTACTTTTTTGCTTTGTTTTACTTCTGAAATAAACATGTATCTCCATACTATTTTAAAAATAAAGATGCTTTGCAATCCGTTGTAATTTGTAAATAAAAAAATGATGATTATGGTGCAAGAAGTCTTAACATCTTTTTGGAAAAAAAGAAAAAAAAAGAAAAAAGAAACTTGATTAGAATTTGTCGAATTTATTTTGATATACTTTAATAAAATAATAAAAAGAACAAAATAAAAAGTTCCAAAATCTTTGAAAAAGAATTCTGGATTGAAAGTTTTATCAAGAGTTTATTTCAATATATAATACAATTTATAATTACAGATATACGGCTAACTGTTTTTTTATTTTTAAAAAAATAGAATTGCTTCACAAAAAGGGCATAATATAAGGAAAGACTTTTGTAATAAAGTCCCTTGTAAACGTTTCAAGGGAAAAAAAAAAAAAAAAAAAAACCCTTAAAAACGATAAGAGTTGAGGAAACGACAATAATTATTGAGATCAACGACAATTTCTTTTTTTGGTTGAATAACAATGTTTCTATTGGCAAGTTTTCGACGTTTTGAACAAAACCTCGTGACTGACTGAAAACGCAGTTTTGACTTCAAATAAGCTTTTTAAGTAGTTTTATAGACTGCATAAAACAGTCTCAAAAACCACACCAAAGTAATCTCAAAACTGCCGAAAACAATTTTGTGAAAAACTTTCAAAAACGGTTTGAAGTGTTGTTACTCTTTTGGCATTTTTGAACCATTTCAGTTCCGAATTTAATGTTTCTTTAAGCATAAAAATTTTAGATTTTAATGAGACAGACAACTTTCATGAAGAAACTTTTTTTATAAAATTTACATCTAAAATACAATTATGGAAGTTTTTTAAAACTGTCTAAAAACTATATTTTTGGGCTGAAACTTTTTTTTAAGTTTTGGGTCATTTCGAGACTGAGCTGTAATTTTCGTCAAACATGAAAGTTTTAGTTTTCAATGTAACGAAGAACTTTTGTGAATAAAGTTTTATAAAAATCCACATCTAAGATAAACTTTAATTAAGATTTATACAAACAGTCTAAACTTTTTAATTGGTTAGTATATAAAATTCAACCGGAAAATAAATATACCAAAGACAATGATCCAGACTTTAAAATAAACATGAATATCATTACATCATATATTTAAAACAAATAATTTTTATGAAGAAAAATTAAAAAGAAAAAAAAAAGAAAAACTATTTTTAACATGATTTTACGGTAATTTTCTAAAACTAACCAAAAAAATACCTCCCGATACTAATTTTTATAAACAAAGATCGCATGACTACAAAATCATATTTTTCAATAAACCAAGAAATTACAACGCTCTAGATAGATTATACAAACTTAAGATTTGGCGAGTTACCGATTTCGGATATTATTTTATAGAGTGATTTTTATTCAAATTTTTAAGTTATACGGATAGAATTTCCTAAGGATAAACTTTAATTGTTTTTTTAATTTGACACTAAAACCACTATCATAAAAACCTGATACGCTAGAGTCCTAGTACCATGATGCTAGGAATAAGTCTAACACCCATTTTATTTTAAAGCCACTTGGGTCATAGTTTTAACAATACAACTATAGGACATCAGAGAATCATTTTAGGGCTTCATGGGCTTAGAATTAATTATGATTAAATAGATTAAGAATATAGTTAATTAGAACTTAGTTCAAAAATCATGAATATAGGAAATGTCTAATTTAGTTGATTGAGGTCATATAAATTTAGTGACAATAGACAATTAATTAATTGTTTTAAATTAATTAATTATCAATTTTAATATGAACTAATGGCAACTAAGGAAAAAATTAAATATTATGAGGATTGAATAAAATAATTAATCCTTTTAATAGAAATAGTGATTTTTATGCTTCTTTGATTGAAGGAAAATACTACTAGAAATAGTGCTCAAAATGCCAACGTTTGTGCTAAAATCTAAATAACATAATATAAAGCTGTGACACCCGTTATTCTCCTAACGGGTATTGAGGTAATTAAATTAATTTTTAATGTATAAAAAAAATTGCTTCATTTAAATTTATTTTATAATATTTATTTTTATCTATTTTTAAATTTTCTAAAATTCTCCTATATTTATTTAGTATGATTACTAAAAAGCCTTAGAACTTCTAATAAATCTCAAAAATGTCATATTGGCATTATGTGTGTTAAAGTCTTTAGATGAGACATAAGGATATCTTTTCCAACTACTCTTGACCCTCATTTTCTTTATTTCCTCCGTGACATGCTTCAACATGTCTCCTCTATAATTGTTTCTATCACTTCTCTTCAAAGACTTTATCTTTTCTTCCTTTCTCTTCCACGGTTCCCACACTCTTCTTCTCATTTCTTTGCTGAAGCAAAATACTTAGAGAACTTCTTCAAGGCAGCCATAAAAATCAGCCACCATCACCTCTATTTGAGCAAGAATTTCAGTCATACCGAACTAAAGGAACCTGTTTTGAAGCCATTTCAAGCTTCCAACTAACCATAATCCGAGGTTAGAATCTTATGAACAAATTTAGTCTTTCATTTATAAATTTTCTTTTATACTAAAGGATTATTCAAATTTGCGTTCTTAAACCTAAGTATATGTTTGTTGCTATTTTGGAGCATATGTATGAAGTCTAAGTGTATATGCCCTAGACAGAAAATTTATATTGTTAAACTTTATAATACCTCTATGGGCAGTGGTTATTTCTTGAAATTCTAAGATTAAATTAAAATAAATTTTATGAATGTAGTTGTATGTTGTGCTTTAGTTTTAATTGTCCTTATGCACGCCTTAGGATCAAGGGAGTATGGAGCTAACGTTAACTGATTCCAGGATTAAAAGATTGTTGATAAGCTTGAAAGGTAGGGATTCTATTACTCATCTTTTGTGAGGTTTTTATAGAATTAAAATTGATTGTTTTGCCGCAATATATATATATCTATGTTGAACTGATATTATATGATTATCACATATGAAACTATGACATGGACTCGTCTTGTATTTTACGGCGAGGAACATAATGAATTGACACATGTTATAAATTGAGAAGCATGGTTAGGAAAACTAACTCTATTGATAATGATTCAATATAGAGAAATTGTGAGACATGAAGAGGGCGACGGTTACGTCCTTGGGCATGAATACCCTAAAAGGTAAAATAGGGGGAAGGCGATGACGCTTCCTTGGGTTGAAAGTCCCAGAACACACTGTACAGGAATCGATTTGGTGAGGACTCGGGGCTTGATGTCCCCTCACCGGAACACCCTTGGAATGTTTATAGGGTGATCAAGTGCGCCCATTTGGGTTTCGATGAGTTGAGTGATACTCAATTTAACATGGATACCTAGGAACAATGATGATTGGTAATATTTGTATAAATGTGTAATTATGACACTTGGTAACGATTAACTACGGTATCCATAAGATGTGATCATAATAAACCTCATAATCTGGAATATGATGTAACTTACTAACCATGCAGATTTTAATGTGGTAATGATAGAGGTGAGTAATGGCTTTCTCTACTGAGCATAGTGTTGCTCATTCCCTTATGTTTATATCTTTTCAGGACTCACTAAGTGTGAGGTGGCTACGAGAAATATAGTTGAGGAAGTGATGTAACTATATTACATTGGGACTGCTTCAATCGTTGAGAATGTTCTTCATGATAATGTAAGCATCAATTGTTACTTTCTGTGACTGTATTATAATGTGTTGAGGGTTAAAATGATGATGACAACAGTTTATATTATTAAATTTAAGGTGCTACATTAAAACTGTGGTTTATTTGTCGTTTATATTTTTATTTTTGAGTTGAGAGTTTTCATTTAAGTCCCGGGCAAATTTTAATCTTTAAGGTTTTACTTTTATTATTTATTTTTATTTTATCTCATTAAAAACTGTTAACCCCCATATAGGGGCGTTACAAAAGTTATTCTTACACACTCTTAATAGGTGTTTGGTACAGAATTATTTCCAATAGAGAAAAAGAGAATTCGGGATTAATAGGGAAGCCTACTTCACCAAAGCTAGTAAGTAGGAATCTCGCATATAATATGGATAATTTAAAATAAATGTTTTTCTAAAAGTAGTGAGGATGTTCAAACTCTAGTCACAGTATGCTATGCCATGTTATATTGTATGCTCACTAAATTGATTAGCAAGACTTCTAAGAATGAACTAACTAAGAGAATCGTACCAACCTCTCGACCTACTAGGACGCTTAAGATTTAAAAATAAAAGATAAATTAAATTAGATCATGGTGTTGTTAGAATCTTGCAAACCTTAACATCCCGTTGATTGTGCACAACCAATATGACTATTCGGGCTCGATAAATAATAAGACAAGATCATAAGTAACCAAAATCGATACATGCATTTTTATTGTTATTACATGCTATTTTAAATATTTTGTGAGTTATTATTCCTACTTGCCGTGTGAAAACTCATTCAAGAATATTCATACGGCAGGTAAACAACTTGCTAGTAATATTTAATGGATGGTGATGAAGCGGCAGACGATTAGAGTGGAGCCATGAAAAATGGATACTGTGCACTTTATTTTCCACACATAGTTTTTGATAATTATGACACTTTTGATAATATGTATAACTGTATGACTCTAGTACTAGATATGTTTTGGATAATTGTTAAACTTCTATATTATGTTACTATTTTTGTTGCAACAAAAAGCAAAAATACTTTTAAATTAGAAATAAGTAGCAAAGTTAACCTTTCAAAAATATAGTTATAAAAAAATATTCTGCAAAATTAAGTAATCTAAGTAAATGTACGTTATAGCAATTAAGTAACGGCTACGTAAATAGGGTCATTACATGCTTAGGTTCTAGTTAAGTTACGAATATGACATGAATAATTAAAGTTCATAAATAAGCATAAATGGATCATGCATATGAGTAGAAAATTATTTTGTGGGCTATGTTTGAACTTACTAAGCAATAGTTTACCTAGTTATTTCATAATTAGGGAATCCAACCAAGAGGTCGGAATAGAGTCATTGTTGAACTGGCAACGGTGGATGAATAATTGTGTAGTCAAGAGTATGGATACCATTGTCGGAAAGTTTTCATTGTATGTTATGTATTTTAAGATGTGTTGCTTTGAAAGAAAATATTAAGTATGTTATGATGTGTAATATAGAGGTAAGTAAGTATTCTAAACTCTTTTGGAAACAATGATGTGTTTACGATATACGTTAATTAAAAATTTTATGTAAAAAAAATGTTTCGTAATTTTATAGCTAAGTAAGTAAGAAGAGTATTAAGAAACGACTTGGAAAAAAAAATATTTACATTTTTTATGACTTTATTAAAGATAATAAAGCTTAGTGGAACATTTAGTAATAGTGTGATTTTCACTTAAATCGTGAGTTATGGGCATGAAAGGTATTTTTTATTAATGTTAATTCAAATCAATATTTAAAACAAAATTAATTTAAAATTTTTATTTCGATAAAAACTTATTAATGAAGCCATAATAAATATGGGTATACTATATAGAAACAACTACTCATGTCATTAATCAACTATTAATATGTAAGTTGTATGTGAATTTCAGCTAAAAAAAACATCGCTATCAGTGACATCTAATTAGTTATAAATTTATAAGTTTATGGGTAACTTGCAAAATTATAAGTTCAAAGGTCGAATTGTAAATATACAATGAGTTCAGAGGACAGTAATGCAAAACCTGTCAAAAAATGCACACTTTAGTAATATGCGGTTTAAGAGTTTGTTGTCCTTTTAAGTCATCTCACGATGCAAAAATGACAGACACATATATCATATATTATAAATAACTATACATACATAATTAGAAATCTTAAGTGAAATTATAACGTCTTTATTCCAAGCCAAAAAGAAAGTGAAAAAATTGTACTCAACGCAAAAAAGAAAAAAAAAATTGCATAGAGGAATTTCAAGTGAAATTGTAACATGCAGTTTATGAGTTTGTTGTCGTTTTAAGTGGTGACACGACAAAACATTATTTCTAACACGTCGTTGGTTTTAGTTGACATATGGATACTATCAAGCCAAACTGTCCAAACAAAAAAAGTGTCGTTCCATCAAAGGTGGCTGACTTTCTCAATGTTCCTTCGCCAGAGGTTTTTGAAGGTCGTTGGCCTTCCTTTTATTTATGTCTACTTTTGGTTATCACAATCGCATTTTTTATTCATTTTGTTTGCAAATTTCTTTTTGTGTTTCATAGTCTTGTTTTATTTTCAATCCACTAGCTTTTTATTTTAGCTGTGGTTAGTATGGCCTTGGTGTTACGGTCACTTGATATTCAGTCGATCAATTTCATTCATTGATTATCGAGGATTTGTTAAAGAATTTTGTATGTGTTCGATTTTTAACGTATCTTTTTGTGTGTCTACTTACATGGCTTGATACATCTTTTTTTTCAATCAAATTTATCGATGGATTTATTTATTTATTAGGATCGTGGTTTTCTTGTAGTTTGTTGCGATTTGAGTCGGAATTTGTTTTGTATTTCCATAATTTAAAATATATCATTCCATTTTTTTTAAAAAAAAAAAAGCCCTGCCATCTCCAAAAAAGAATTTTGGATCGGAATTTATGCAGAGTTCATTTCAATAGAATTTATAATTACAGATATGTATTTTTCTAATCTAAGATTTTAGCAATTTTCACAACCAACAATACAATCACCACATCTTTTAAGAATTATACCATATAAATATACTCCTAGAAAGCAGTAAAGTCCCTTCTAGGAGACAAGAGGGGAGGAAAGACAAAAATTAATTTGCTGAGATGAACAACATTTCTTTTTTTCTGATTATGGCAGTCTCAAACCTTATACAAAAACGACAGTAAGTTTAATTTTTTGAAAGAAAAACGACAATAACTTGGGAAAAACAAAAAATCACTTGGAAGTTGGAAATAACAACTCGTTTATTACTCTTTTTTTTTTTTTTTTTTGGGTTCAAGTCACAACACAACTGATTTTAGCAATATCTAATGAAAATGTTGCTTACTTTTTAAAGATACAGAAAAGAAAAAATTAGAAGATTACCCATGGTCTTAAACGATATAATTATATGTTTTCTTAATTTCTACTCTAATTGGACTAGACCATATGGCAAACTTCCTTAGAGACAGATTATACTTTTTGTTTTTCCAATATTGATTGCAACAACACAAGTCTGATGTTGTGTTTCTTCTTCCAAAAAGTTCTGATATTATATTTCTCATAAATAAATTAAAACTTGAAACAAATTTTCTTCAAAACCAGGTGGAAAAGAAAGTTTGACAATTCAATCATCATCTAGTTGTTCTTGGTTACATACAAAATCTAAAGCGTTCTTGAGTAGAGTTGTCGAGAATTAGAACTGTAAAATTAGTAGCACCTGGATCATCATTGTTTGTTTTGGGGTGTGAATATAAAGATTTTGAATCTTGACATAAAAATCTTCATAATAATCAATGGAAATACGTTTACTTTTCTTCCCTTTCACTCGTTTTGACAATTTTGGACTTGTGTTGTGATGCAAAATAGGATAACAAACTAGTATCAGAGAATGGATAACAAGAAAAGCAAGATGAACAAGAAACCGAAACACGAAAGGAGCGGAGGCTTGCCAAGACGTTAGCAAGATGAGTACTAGGATTATAACTGTGGTCTCTAATATTGGAAGAAATTTTCAGTCAGATGGAAAGTTCTACAAATATTCAGAAATTTTCATGAACAAAGTTCTTTGTACTCCAGAGAAGACAACTAGAAGATTGCCAGTATTTCATTAAACATGCCCAAGTACGGACTTAGACACAGAGATTTGGTTGGGGAAACAGAGTCAATATAGACTATACAAAGAAACTGAGGGTCCTTTTGTTTCATATATTCTCTGGACTTAGTAGACTCAAATTTAGATTTGGGTATCAAGAATTTTTTAGATACATATTTGTTTCCCTCAAAATAAAAATCAAATCAGTATCAAGAATTCAAGTTTTTAGAGTTTAGAACCCCTAAATTCTTAATACTTGGATATTTTTACTACAGCAAAAGTTAAAATTTTGTCTTATATTTGAGAAAAAAAAACCATAACTTCTTCATTTGATATCCCAATGAGATGATTCTTTTTTCATTGTGTTCCTAGTGAAGAGAAGAATAAATTAAAATCTATATTGCATTTTTTTAAGATCATTAACATTAAAATTTTATTAAATTTGTTAATAAATTAAAAACTATTTTCACTACTTCTCTAAACACAAATTTTAATTTTATTACATACCCAGATTAAAACTTAAATGTATATCCAAGCGTCAATTTGGATAACAATTCAAATCACTAACTTAAATCCTAATTTTAATCACATAACTTAAATCAAATCCATCTACCAAACGGACCATGAATAACTGAACTAAACATATCAACTTTATGTCTTAAAAAAAAAGGAAAGAGAGAGAGAAAGAAAGCAAGAAATTAGAACGCATGTGCCGTATTATGGTATGTACGTTTGGTACGGTGATTGAAATAATTGGTTAGAACTATAAATACTGTAATATATAAGAAGTATAAAAGAGCTTTATACTGTTATTAACTGAAAAATTAATTAGAATCAATTAATGACAAACCAGCTTGGCACCAAAGATCTGAGTCTAAGTCCGCGCGTATGCATAATTGCTGAAATAGTGGCATCTTTTAGTTGTATTTTGCGGAGCATAGACAAATTTGTCACTTTTCTTTGAATTTTTGAATGAGAGATTGATCTAGTAGTGTGGGGTAAAGAAATAGTATGATTGGTTAATTGGCATAATTGTATGTTTTAGGTGGTTTTTATAGAAACATATACTAGATCGATATGAGTTAATGAAGGTTTGAATGATAAGGATATATGATGATGATAGGGATGATAATGACAATTCGTTTTTCTTTTTTCTTTTCTTTGTTTTGAAGGGAAACTAATAACAATCATTATCTGATTTCTCTTATCTAGGATAAAAATAAGGGTTATTTTCCGTTTTGTATGTTTTAAGTTTATTCAATGTATAATTACCCCTCAAAAAATATAATTTAATTTTTGAACTCATTAAATGGATATCTATATATTATATTTAAAACACAAATTTATACTTTTATTTCATGAACACTTGATTTTCACCTTAAAAATATCCCCAAAAAAATCTAAAATACAAGAAGAAAATAAAATAATAAAAAATGAGTTTTCCCTTTCCATCTTCTTTTTTAGAGTAGTTTTTTTTTTTTTTTTTGGTTCATTTTGTATTTGACGCTATTAGGTATTTTTTAGGTGAAAATGAAGTGTTAACTGATGAGTTTAAAAATCAAAGATAGGCACCTAAAATTTCGTTATGAATTGGAAATAGTCGAAAAGAAAATGTGATTTTCTTGAAAACTAAAATAATCTCGTTTTTTAATTTATTTCGCTACTATATAAGTAAGGAAATCAGAACGTAAACTCGTCCCATGAATTTTCTTTCCCGTGTTTGAAGTTCAATACTAAAAGGAATATTTTTTATTTTATACCTTTGGATTTAGGTTTATTCAACTACACCGTTTAAATTAGATTTAATACGTAAACTATACCTTATCTTAGCCAATAATTGACCTTGACCTAATAACCAAATTATTCATAAGTAATACATGGAAAAAGAAAAAACTAAAACCTTTAAAACATAAGAAGAAAAAAAACGAAAACATAATTTTAGGTTGAAATCTTTAAATATTTTAAAATTAAAAAAATAAAATTTAAGATTTTTTTTTTGACATTTAACGTTTTGTACTTAAGATTTTTTTAAGTTTTTAATATATAAACATTTTTCATAACTATTCAAGATAGTCATAATGTTTTGCCTAATTTTTTTTATTCATAGGTATGAAATTGAAATAAGTTTTTAAAATTCAAATAATACATTTGTAGTTTCTCAAAACAGAGAAACAAACTAAAAAATCATCAATAAAAGAGATACAATTATATAATTAACTCTATATTATAAATTAAAAATTTGAAGTGAAATTACAAGGTCTTTATACAGTAAAAAGCAAAAAAAAAACACATTTTTTATACAGACAAATTTCTAAGCGGTGACACGACATATCATCTCTAATACGTCGTCCGTCGTTGGGTTCCCTTCACTAAGATACTATCAAGTCAAACTGTTCAATTAACGAAATTTATTCCTTGAGTACAGCATCACTGGTTTTATGTCGTTTGATTTAAAATAACAACCTCTGAAACAAAAAACAAAAACCAAGAAATGCCCGCAGAAGCAGAATTTTCTGTTGCTTACCAAAAGTTTATTGCTCTACGAAAGACGATGTAATAATGTAACTCATAGGGGCAAAAAGACAATTTTACATTGAATTCAGTATAATTCAAAGCAGGAAAGTACAGAAAAAGAGATCAAACTCGTATGCAGAAGACAGAAAGTATGAAGTTTCACTCTGTTTTTACACTCGTCTCGATTCTTCTCAGCAACAATGGCACAGGCTGTTCCAACACGGACACATTGATATTGTTCCAAACATCTGGTTTGGTGGGTAGCTGAGCAATTTTCTCAGCAATTTTCATGTCCTCCGGAAGAACAGAACCGAAAACGGTGTAAGCTTTCTTCCATTCGTCGTGGTTTGCCAGGCTAATAAAGAATTCTGGACCAGAACCGATCCACGCTACCGAACCCCTTCTAATGGTGGGACACACCTCAGTTGGGATTTTCTTGAATGTAGTTCCCATGGCTTCCAAAGTTCCTTGAATTAGTCCAAATGGGGGACCAAAAGGAGCCTGGGAAATCAAGAGAAACAATGTTGAGTTGTCAATGCAAAGACCATATACAAATATGCTAAACATGGTATTGCAGATCGAAGCGTTGATTATTTGAACTAGTCAAATGGATTTTTATTCGGTTTTGGGCTTTTAGCTCACATTCATTTATTTAGAAAGAAACCAACAAATGCTCAAGATAAAGTTTCCGGTCTGAATAAGATGTTCGAGTGAAAATGAGAAACAAATCCTATATAATATTGTTCTAGCTTCTATTCTCTTTGCTATGTATCTTCATTTCACAATCTTTGGAAGGGCGTGTTCAAATAAACGACTACATATCCAAACATCAAAGGAAAAGATGATATGAGACTAACACAACAGAAAGACAGATGCAGATAGATATCAATCGTCATGTTGATCAACACATTAAACATTTCAACTTTTTGGCATAGTGAAGAAACTAAACAAGACTTTTACCTTTTCTATGTGGTTTCCATCTGAATCCCAGAATTCTCCTCTACTCTCCGTGCGATAAAATTCACAACCTGCACAATGCCGCAAGGTCAACAACTCCAGAACGTAGGTCACAGAATGAGGGGCGCAATCAGGGAAAAGCTGCACCAAATGACTTGTGTCAGAATACATGGAAACTATTTTTGCAGGCCACAAAATCACATATCAACTCAAGGAATGAGAGTTTTACTCTGATATTAGCATCATCATGTAAATGCCAGCAACTCAATATAGCACAATTATTTATCAAGAGCGAAATGCCTTTTTAGTTTTGGATAAAAATTTTAACAGTTCAATATGGATATTTTCCAGATGGGCTTATTATTCATGTTCTGTCAAACACATTGTTTCCAAACGCACCGAAAAATTAAACAAGATAATGGCCTAGTTTAGGATTGCTTTTAGAACTCCTAAAAGCACTTTGCACGAAAAAACAACACAACTAAAATGTTTGGTAAAAGCTCACAAAAGCACTTCGCACAAAAAACCAATGCACTTTTTAAGTCATTTGGAGAAGTTGGATTTTATGTCTTTTAAGTTTTGCTTCTGTTTCTACTTTTACTTTAAGCAAAAGTGGGTACTTCTTAGAAGCACATCAAACCCAAACTGGGCCAATGTCTCCTACGAATTAATCCAGGCTAGACAATATATCATAATCACCATAGCATTGAGTTTCTTTCTGACACAGAAGAGCAAACAGTTACTTACCTTTATGCGTAGGGTTCCATATTTTGTTTCCAAACCAACAATTCCCTGAAGAGAAAAGACATGTATGAAACAACATAAATGAGCTCGAGAATTTGACCATGTAGGTAAATTGCTAAAAATTGGACGGTAGAAGGAAGACAAGAAGACACAATACAGAACATCATGAAAAACTAGAGAGTTATGGGAAACCGAATAAGCCCACTTTCAGCAATCAAAAATTTTAATCTCAAAAGCGACTATGTTGCGATTTGTACATGAAATGCCAAACCTATTTCCACAGCTTCCAAGTATGTAGGGCAACTTCCAAGACCAGAAAATTGAAATGGTAGGAAAGATGTTAATTTTCCCTCAGGTTGTTTCATAGATAGGAAGAAAAGAAAATGAGAGATTTATGCAATTATTATTTTAACCATGTACTTGTATTATTTTGCTTTGAAAACAAGAAAAAAGGAGTAATTTGGGTCATCACTATTTGGTTTCAAGTTTTTCATTCAAAAATCCACCTTGCATTTGAAAGATTTAAATTAGTGGGACCCAATACAACTTTTATTCACCTTATTTTCTCTTCCCTCGTCTTTTCCTTCTTAACAAACAAATGTCCAATGATCCCTCCTCCCACTTCCTTCCTCTTCTTTTCTATCCCAGCAAACATAGTGTAATACTCTCTCCATATGGAAACATATTGACACAAAGCAAGGGAACTTAAGCATACCTCTCCTTTTCCAAAGATGAGCCCAGAAGTCCAACTAACTTTTTCCCCCACATCTTGCCGATCAGGATTCAAAGTATCCTTTTGTTTCTTCAACCAGCACTGCAGAGGAAAAATGAATTCAGAGAACTTAAAGCTCATACACCAGAAAATATATATTACATATTTGTCTCAACAATTTCTATTATATGCATCACCATCAGATGCTTACATCATGGGGACATATTTTCAAACAGAAAAATGCATTTCTTTTGGACCCGTAAAATAAATCAGATAAATGATAAGATAAAGCAAAAATTAATAAATTTGCACAAGTCTTATTGAACAAACAACAAAGAGGAAACAACAGAAAAGAGATATCCAGCGTCAAGTTTAATCAATCAAAGTAGAATTTGAAAACAGCCCTCTCTGTACCTTAGGCAGTTGGTGTAGTCTCATCTTTCCACCAGGTCAGAGGTTCAAGGGCTGTCGACGGAAAGAAAAATAAATAAAAAATAAAAATAAAAGAGTAGAATTTGAAAACATATCTTCACGGCAATATGAATACTTCAAGGGCACCAAAAAAAAAAAAAAATCAATTTAGCATATTATTAAACTTAAACTAAGCTTACATAAGCGAATTCGGAGAAAACAACTAATAATTTTGAATAAAACTGCCCCACTACACCCTTCAAAACCAAAATAAACTAAGCAAAAGCAAAATAATAGCTTAATCACAAGACACAAGAAACTGTTGGGAGCATGTGAAGCTGAGTTTTTGTGCTAAGAATCGACCTTGGCATAAGGTCACCGTGAAAGGAGGAGTCTTTGGGAATGATATTAGAGGGAGAAACAAAACGAATCCCAGAAGATGTGTAAAGTCCTTATCTTCTTCTTCATTGCACTAAAAAAGAACAGTAGCTGAAAGTAAACATAGTTCTTGCATTGGGGTTTAACTCATTACAAATTTTGTATAGTAAAACAAGATTAAAGGGCTTAATCCATAACAGGAAGAACTCAAAAATAACAACCATTGCAACATATATATGACACAAAAGCTTAATCACAAAAAATAAACATCGCAACAGATACATCAACTTCAGAATCACACAAATCAGCCGTTGACCACACCAAAAAACAAAAAAAATTCCAAATTAAACTAACCTCACCGAATTGCGACCCACAAGTTTCCTTATTTCCACAAAAGACCCAAGAGTCGCACAAGCACGGCCCATCATTCCCAGTACACATGGCCTTGCAAGCCTTGCAACACTCTTGTGCAGAATTGAACTTGAATTCCGATCCCCACTTCACGGCAGTTCCCCATAGCTCCAAGTTCTCGATCCCTCTGCAACACTTTTCCTCTTCTCCATTCGTATCTCTTTTCTGAATCCCACCTCCTCTTTCTTCGACCGACGAGGAGGAGGAGGAGGACTGCGAAAACGACGTCGTGTAGAAGTCGCTGGGCCTGAGGACCACGGAGAGGAAGGAGTAGACCAGAGCGCAGGAGATCAGGGCCAAGCAGAGGAGGACGAAGGAGGAGAATTTGGTGGATTCTGGGTCGTTGTGCCTTCGACCCATTTCTGATCTTCGGGAGAGGCTCAAAACCCAGAAATGGATTTCGGTGAGGTTTGGATTTTGAGGAACATTTGGTGGCCGTTGACTGTAAAAATACGAAAAAAAAAAAAACGTTTTTTTCGTTGTTTGTTTGTTTCTTTTTTGTTTTTTGTTTTTGTTTTGGTTTTGTTTATAAATTTCAAGGAAAGAGAATCAGAGAGGACGAGAAATGAATCACCGAAAGAGAATGTGAGGTTATTGTGAAGTCCAGTAACCTTTCCTAGTAAAGAAATAAATGTTTTTTGTGTTTTCAAAGTCTCCCAAGCTGAACAGAGCCACAGAGAATGTAGACAAACGACGTCGTGGCAGCCACTTGCCAAGTTTCCAATGGCCCAATCGTTGGAACTTTGTTTTAGCTATCATTTGTTGGACGGTTAAATTTGTGAGTATTTATTTTAAAAAATTTAAAGCGGACGACACAAAATTATTCTTAACCATGAATTAAACTATTGAAAGGTTAATTTCAATAATCGAACAGTTGAGATAACGATTGGTAATAATACGAGAGAAGTATAGTTTTTAGCCCAAAAACTTTCTAACAGGAAAGTGAAAATTCCCTCGATATATATTTATTTTTGCTAAATCCCCATTTATTTTCTTGATAAACCATTTAATCGGATGTTTGTAAGGGTATTCAGTTGTAAACAGTATAAATCTCTCATATGCTACAGTAACAATAAAAAAATTATTACAATATAAAGCTCTTACATGCTACAGTAAAAATAGTTCTAACCAACGATTCTCACCACTCTTTCAAACACCTTATAACATACTTCACCTAAAATGGACAAAGCGATAAAGGATGGTAGCTGTGATCACAATATTGCACTAGATTTTTTGTGTAATCACTCCAACTCAGAGAATACATGTTGGAGAGGTCATTTAAAGAAAGTTTGCGTGAAAATAAGGTCAGCCAACTTTTTTCGGTAGCTTTTGCAAGTTGGAGAGGTCATGACTCTGTGTTTCTGTTAAGTGAAAAAATGAGCAAAATTGGGACTACTAGTGATTTTTTTGTCAACCTTTCCTCCCAATATGTAGAAGAATTGAGAACAAATGCACCTTCCAACAAGTAGTTTGCATGCATTGATCATTTTATATAGGATAGAGAAGCTAATGAAAGATTATTTATGGACTAGACATTACATGACAAAGCCAAGGGAATGCGAGGGAATGCGTAGCATTCATTCACTCTAAGCGTAATTTCTTGTGTAGCACTCAAAAAATAACAAATAATAGTGATTTTTTGTTATATGTTAGGTTATGTGGTTGCAGATGTAGTCTCGTAATAAATCTATATATGGCTCTATCATAAACTGTATAATGCAAATCTTTCATCTTTAAGTTTATATATATGTGTATAAAAAAAATTATTATATCTTATTATGGTGCATGGTATTTTTTGTAACGAAAAATTATTATTGTATATACTATGACAACTATTAATAAGTACAACAATGACTTGTAGAGTGACGATGACACAAAAAACTAGTGAAAAATTAGTAGTATTTATGAAATTCATCATCTATTGTTATGTAAGAAAAGTAACTGCTCAGTTTAATTATATATCCATGATATTAACTTGTACATCGCATGACTAATAAGATTTTTTTTTTTTTTGAAGGGTATAAGTTTCCAAATATTGCATTAGCATATAAAAGTGGTCATGTTTTAAGTCGTATTGCATATGTATGGGATCAAACTTTATTGCACCAAACATACAACTCAAAAAAAAGCCCACGAAAAATTAAAGATCATCTTGATAAAACACACAAACAAAAAAGATGACCCTACCATTACCATTTAATCATTTACACATTTATATTATTGTATTAATAAGGGCGTTTGACCCTATACTGCATCTCTCATTGAGGCAGGATATGGTCCAGAAACATCCACCGTTCCGCTATGTCCTTTTTTTCAGGAGAAAAATGTATTTCAAATCGTTAGTATATAAAAAAAAATACTTTTGAAGTTCTCGTACAAAATAACATCAAAAAACGATTAATGAACACAAAAGAGCTTCAATCACAAAAAATACATACT
Organism: Artocarpus heterophyllus; assembly: GCA_025403435.1. NCBI lineage: Eukaryota > Viridiplantae > Streptophyta > Magnoliopsida > Rosales > Moraceae > Artocarpus > Artocarpus heterophyllus. The sequence goes on from JAJQZP010000438.1 coordinate 205,195, forward strand.
TGCGTTTGCCGGGAGTCGAACCCGGGTCTATTGCTTGGAAGGCAATTATCCTAACCGTTGGACTACAAACGCGTTGTTGCAAGCGGTGGTCACTTAAATGGAATTACTTTAATTGAGTATTTTTTTAAATAAGAAATAATTTTGTTCCGTATTGCTCTTTGCCAATTGGGTTATTCGACTTTGAACCCGAGGAAACGACAAAAAAATTAACATGTTCTTCGCGTGGTGCACTAATGAGTGCCAAAACATATTTCATAATTCTTATGCTAAGATTTTTCCGGACCTTTATAGAGGTATTTGGCAATTGTAGTTTAGATTATTTTTTCAGTTATGAACAATATAAAACTCTCACATGCTACAATGATAATAAAAAAATGACTAAATGTAAAGCTCTCCTATGTTACAATAAAAATAGTTCCAACCAATGATTCTCACCACCATACCAAACACCCTATATATTTTTCACTTGGACCCTTTAATTTTAGGGTACATTTCTATTTTACATTATAAATTTTAAAGCACTCAATTCGCCTCTTGAATTTTAAATTAATCCCACTTAATTCTTTCGGTTAAAATTTCTGGGAAAACCATAAAAAAAAGAGGGTTAAGTAACATCAAGTGGTCTTTTTTTTTTTTTTTTCCAACTTAAGTGCCTTAAACAAACTGCAATCTAGAATTTGGAAAAGGTTGCTAATAGAAATGGCCAAGTAAGCTAATTCTTCTCTTTTTCAAATATAAGGGTTAAGTGGGACTAATTCAAAATCAAATGACAAAGTAGGAGTTTTTAAAATTTAAGGTTCAAAATGGAAATGACACGACCACAGGTAAAATTGATCCTACAGATTTAAATCATGAAACACTTGATTGAGGTCATGTGAAAAAAAAAACACAAATACCAAAAAAAAAAGGATTTCCAAAGAGCATCTCAAATAGCATGTCAATGGTAATATTTTTAGCGTTTAATAGTAAATCACTCTCTAAGGTAATGTTTTAGGGCATCTCCAATACAATACAGTTAGGTCGTTTGGGAAATAAGTTTCAATAAAAAAAGTTTCATTTTATACTATAACAATTTGAATTTTATGAGGGAAGATATTGTAGCAAAATAAATTTGATCCAAAATTTTATGCTTTAAACTTATTTCCTAAATAACCTAAAAATTAATGGATTAAAACTAAATTTTTAATATTTGATTAAGAAAATCACTCTCTAATTTAATGTCATTTTTAGTGATTAATTTGTCTAAACAGTGAAAATTTGGCACTAAGTATGAGAACATTTCTACACAGTGCCAAATTATTGTACGAATGTCAAACTTAGCTTTATGAGTTATAGAAAATCGCTTTGCAATGTAATGTTGCTCCTTGTAGAATGTGGTACTAATTATAGCATATGGTAGTCTTTTTTTTTTTTAATTATGTTTAACCCCCAATCCTTAATGGAATAAACCCACCAAAACTTAATGGAATGGGTTGAAAAAAACCATGAAAACCAACCCAGTCCAATGTTCACCTGCCTTATACTTCAGTCGCGGGGCTTTTTGAAATTAAAAACAGAAAGAAAATTGCCACGTAAAAAGCTCAGATGATCATCATTAGTTCAGACTTCAGAGATATTACCCCAATTTTCTAGCATTTTATTCAATAATAACTGGGAATACATCGAGGAAAAAAAATGAATACAAGGCTGGAACGTTAATTTTTTTTTTGTGGTATATTTTTGTAATTACCAAATAGGTGCTCAGATTGCACACTAGGGATCTGTGGCGCAAGGGTAGCGCGTCTGACACCATATCAGAAGGTTGCGTGTTCGAGGATTCACGTCGGGTTCAATATCCCGAAAGGTTCGCTGCCTAATGGATCAACTTTTTTTATAACAGAGACATTTAGGGCCTGTTTATTTCGATACTTAAATCACGGTTTGAATCATTTTGTTACAGTATTTTCTCTTATAAAAATTTAAATCTTCATTCAAATACTCTATTTAAATACTCGAACCAAACGGGCTCTTAAAAAACCAGACCAAAAGCAGAGACGACGACTTTAGAACAATAGGAAAGAAAACCAACAAGTAGCATTGAAAGCCATAGCAATAGAAAACTATATATTATTTCATCAGAAGCCAAAAATGGACCACTTCTTTTTGGAACAAAATAGAAAACGACGATGACTTTAGAAACAACAATAAAAAAAACCAACAAGTTGTCAAATTGAAAAGCACAGCAATAAAACGATTATTATTTTACAAGCCAAAAGAGGATAATAACTAATAACAACACTAGCGAAAATACAACAAAACATACGATGGTGACGTTTCAAACGACATAAAAACAACGACAAAAACATTAAAACGACACCAAACCAAAAACAAGAGGAACATTTATTCAATTATACATATCCGGCATCAAAGTTTAAAACGATATTCCCAAAACGACATGAATATCATTTATCTCATGTCTTAAACAAACAAAAACCCTCATTTATTCAGTTATACATATCCTGTACATGACCAGTTGACCATTTATAGTATCATAAATGATAACATTAGTTCTACATATTACTCACCTGGTAGGTTGGTACTAGAAAATGAACATAATACTCTAGTTCAGTTATTACAGGGACATTCCTTTTTTTTATATATAAAAAAAGGGACACTACATTGACAAAAAGCTTATCCAACCAATATATAGAAATATAACGAACCAGGTGTATCATCAAATTAAGTTTTGTAGCCGCTCATGGAGTAGTGACGCCTGCATATGGGAAATACAAAAACAGCAATAAGAAGACATTAACCAATAGACAAAGGAGTATATAATAGGGTTTTATCATTTTTGGTACCACTGTATTTTAAGAAAATATTATATTATTACTCTGTTATTTAGAAAATATTAAAATAATACCATGCAGTTTTTGAAAATATAATTTCGATACCTTGAATTCTTGTTTTCTGATATGAAATTTCTAACTTACCCATTTATTAATAAACCCTAAATTATTTTGGGAAAAAATAAACGAAATTAGATATTAATAATGCCAAAAAAATAAATAACTCCACAAATATGTTTTTCTTTCAAAGTTTTGTTTAATCTTTTGTCCTGATTTTTGTTATAGTTTTACAAAATTAAATTGGGATTTATTAACAAAAGGATGAAAAAGAAATTTCATGTCAAAAAATGAGTTCAGAATATAAAAAAAAATTTTGAAAACTACAAAGTATTATCTTGGTATTTCCAAAAGTACCAACGTGATGTTTCTTATAAAAAATACAGGATACCAATATCCCTAAATAATAACGCCAACAACAAATGAAACGTAAATTAAGAGAAAATTTTTCACCAAATATAGATACTTTTACATTTGATATTGCATGGTTAGAAGAAAAACTCTACAAAATTATATTGTATACATGTTTGTGAAGATATTTTTACTACTCCAACATTCTAGCTAGGTTAGATATATAGTCGAGATAAAAGTAGATGATGATGATGATGATGATAATAATAATAATAATTACCACAAAGAAACCACTAGAGAAAAAAGTAGTAAGGAACCTACTTCCACATTTGAAATGTCGAGGCACCCGGCGACCGCAGCCCTCGATGAGGCGGACGGCACGGTTGACGTCTATAAGAGCGGCCAACTTGGGCGTGATCACCGGGCAGATGCACTCGATGTGACTGACCCTCACTCGCTCGCAGCACTGTGGCGAGGGAAGCTTGCCGCTCAAAACTGGCTTGCATGCATTCACCGCAATTCTCCTCTCCTCATGGCACTCAGCAGCACTAAGCCCAGCACTAGCCACTTCTAAACACATTCCCACAAAAACCACCACAAGCAAGAGGGTGAGAACCATTGAATTATTTTGCCTCATATTTTCTTCTCTCTTCTTTCTCTGACTCAGGCCAAACTTTGACACTTAATTTGTCTATGCCTTGCATTTTTTGGAAATTTGTAGGGAGAGAGCCTGGGAAGGCACACTTTGTTCAGTCTTTTTCTGTGAAGTGCCTTTTGGTTTTCTTTTTTGACTCTTTGGCATTGTGGGTCGTTTCTTTGTCTGTCCTTGTGTCTAATTGTATATTAGCTAGATTTTTTTATTCCAACCATTTGAACAAAACATTGACGTGTCAATGAGCATCCATATCCTCTTGATCAGTGCGGAAGTTATACCTAAAAGGAAATGGAATCAAGTAGGTGACATCCTTCCCGGGTCCTAAGGGGAAAAAAGAAAAAGAAAAAACTTGGTAATAATTAAAAAAAAAAAGGAAAAAAACTGTTGGAAGTCTACCATATCTTCAACCGCTATAGCTAGCTAGTATTATTATTTGAACTCGTGATAATATTAGTTTTATAAAATAATTTTGATTAAGAATTTTGAACTTTTTTTCCCAAAGAAGTAACACTAATATAAAAGACCATTTTTCAATCGCAAAAATATGTCTTCTACAATATCTGGAAATAGGTTAGAATTAAGAGTTAGAATTAAAAATACTGTAGCGTATTTTTACTTATATTATAGCATATGAGAGTTTAATACTATTTGAGTTGAAATTGATAGTTGAAATTGAGTTAGCCAAATACATATTCTAATTCAGAGTAGAAGAAGCGTCATAAAATCACATCAAAAAAGATACTAAAAATTCAATTTTTATTGTACTACCACGCAGAGAAAGAGTATGTCTCAGTGCTAAGCTCAACTCGTATAGTCAGAAATGAAGTGTTCATTTTGGTTCAAAGGTTTAAACATTACACAGAAAGTTTGAACCGAAATTTAAATTTTTATAAGAGAAAATGTTATAACAAAACATTATGAACTATGATTTGAAACAATGGAACAAACTGTGCAAAGGTTAGTCAGGTAAGTACGAGGAGAAAATGAAAGCAAAGCCGGCTACATTGGAAATAATCAAACGAAATTTTCAGTTTTAAGGGATTATCATCAAGGACTTTCTCTTATTCAAAATGCGAATTAAAAAGGTAGGTTAGCCACGAAAACTACGAGATTAGGAGAATTCAAAAAAAAAAAAAAAGATTGTTTTCATTTCATTTGCTTACCACATTTGTCGCACAAGACCTACAAATAGGGGATTAGCATCATAATGAAACACTAATCCCTATTTTTTGGCTAAAGGCTTATAGGCATTCCTTATACTTATCTCTGACAAATAGGAAAGATCTCCCAAACGTTATAATGAACGTAGCTTTCTTACTAAAAGTGAAACACTTCAAACATTTCATGCCATACTTTATCTTCTGTATTTTAATTAATATTCAAAACGCGAGATTAAATTGGTGAGGTTACATGAAAAGTATTTTTGTCGACGAATTTTCACCGTCAAAGGTTCTAATTAGACCATTCTAGTTGTCTTCTTCAAACGCAGATGCTCCTAAGAGACGAAATTAAGAACTTGAAAAACATATGCAGGTTCCATAAACCAAGATACTCACTACCATTAATTGATATTGATAATTAGCTTAACCTTGATCATGAACATTTAGTAGTGGTCTAGGTCCTGAGCAAGGTTATCTTGGGCAATAAGTTCCGGCTAGAACCACAAGCCGGAAAGGACCACAAATTTTTTTCAACGCTTAGTTCCATTGAATTGGTAACAATTCCGTCCACTTAGAAGGTTTGGTAAGCTTAAGTTTCAAAAACGCCTATGATTATAGAGTGGAACCATATTTTGTAGGCGGTGGAAAAGAAAACGTCCCACGATTTAATAGTAGTACTTCTAGAACCCAAAATCACCCTACATGAAAAAGAAAGTTGGCAGTGAGAGTATTGAATATCTTTCTTGAAAATAGTAGGGAAGTTTCCTTATTGCTTCTTGTTTTGTGGATCTCTTTGAAGGTATTTAGGGCGTGTTAGGTGGGCAAGGTACTAAAAGAAAAACAAAAACCAAAACAAAACCAAGCTCTGTGTTTGTCACGGCCAAATTTGACCCTGCGGCCTCTTTCTTGGACTTGTCATTGTATTTTATTTATAATCCACATTTTTTAAAGAAAAGAATATATGATCAACATTCGAATGTACCTACTTTGCTATTTTGTTGAGGAATAATTCTAGACTTGATCGTTATGAGACAATAGTGCGTTTGCCGGGAGTCGAACTTGGATCTATTGCTTGGAAGGCAATTATCCTAACTATTAGACTAAAAATGGTTTTTTCTAAAGTAAAATATTTTCATTGCAAAATTTGTACGAATTTTTGTATGAGTTTTTCTTATTATTTTTATAAATTAAAAGAGGAGATCAATAATGTTCTCATGTCCCCACCAATGCCTTAAGTGAAATTTATTGAGACTAAAGGTGGAATGTTAAAGGAACGAGGCTCATGCTTTCCACTGCTAACCCAAGTCATAATGAAAGGCTCATTAAGAGAAATCAATCTTTGAATGATAATAAAATAATCCTGACAGGGCAAGAAAACGATATGCAACATTTATACGATCAGGGGTGAGGAATGCGAAATCATTTTTTGAAACAATTGAACTCTTGGTAAAAACTTATTCAGAACAAATTTCCTTTTTTGATGAATGCAAGGCAGAACTTCACTTTCTCTCATATTTTCTTCTTCTTCTTCCCTTCGTCTTGGGGCAAAATCTAGACATCGACAAGAGCTGCATTTCATTTTTGGATTTTACTTTGAAAAGAACCATGAAGGGTATTTTTTGTGTTGCATATTTTTTATTATTATTTTAATTATTTGGATTTTGGGTAATTTTCTGTCCGTCCTTCTGTATACTTCATGCTTGAACATGTTTGACTCGTAAAAAATATGTCAAATTCTACCAAACATTTAGGCTCGTGTCTCGAGGATAATTATGCATAAAATGAAGAGAAATTTAGAGAGAACACTCGAGTACTCTTTATTAATATTGCACTTGTTTTCTTACTTTTCAAAACTGCCATTTTATTATTTATTTTCTTATAAATTTGATTTTCTATTGGATCTTTTTGTCCCCAGTTAAGAAAGGAAACAAGAAAACCTAATCCCAATTTTTTTTTTTCAAAACCACGTATCTCTCTCTCGCTCTTCCCCCTCTCTCTCGCTCTTCCCCCTCTCTCTCGCTCTTCCCTCCCTCTATCTTTCTGGTGCAATGCTGCCGCAGATCGACACACCATCATCGGAGGATCTCATCGCCACTGAGTGCCTCTATCACAAAGTTCAAATCTAGTGCAAAGAACAATCTTAGCGATCGGTGGTTGTTGGATCTCCGTCGATTATCTCCATCAACAAAATTGATAGAAGATTTGGATCTAAAGAGTCGTCTTGTAATAGTCCCCATCCTGGTGGTTTCATTTTGGCATTATCCTGCGTGAGCATGAGTGAGAGAAAGGATAACTTAATCTTTTAATTAATTTTTTATAAAATGACAGTTTTAATAAATAGTTTATTAAAGTATATTTTTAATAAGGTGATACATTTATAAGACATACTGTTAAGTTGTACTAAAATAAAATTGAATTAAAATATTAATAAGAAGTAAATAACAACGTCTGTTTATGTCATGTTGTCATTGTTGTTACCATTGTTATTTTATGGGATATCTTTTCTTAAAGGCACTTTATAAAAGTAATACAAATTAAACTCTTATTTGTTCTTATATGCCATCACCATTGGTCATAACATGCATGTCAGGTTTTTTTTCTAAAAAAAAAAAAATTTAAATAACAATCCTTAGGCTCCGCAAGCAATACGTTAGAATTTGAACCCTTTAATTAATATAATATTATCTATCCAAGATACTCAGTACTCAGGACTTTGTTACAGGATCATGGGCATATATTTGGATTTAAACTTTATCCCAATGTAAGTATATGATCAAATGGAACTCGCACCCTCCTAAATCTAACTAAGTTTTTAGGGAGTATAGTTTAAATTATCTGTTTGAGTTTGAGAACTTTTGCATATGAAAGCTTTACAATTTTCTATTATCGCATGTGAGAGTTTTACACCGTTCACAGTTCAAATCATTAATTTGAACTAAACCCTATAAGTTCCACTCTATCTTACCACATGCCACTGGTGTCTGCAATTTGTCTATTAGCAGATGAGTTATAAGACTTCTAGAATATCAAGCAAACCAAGGGAGAATATGTGTGTGTATATATATAATCCTATATATATAATAAACAATTGATGGAGAGCATGGAGTTCCAGATAAAGTGGTCCGATCTATTGGATTATACTCTCAACGATCTATTGGTCGACCGACAAAGCTGAAGATGGGAGGTTTCCATATTTTTTTCCAATTCGAATTTTTAAAAAGTTTTTATTATTTAAATTGTTATCTTTTTATATGATAACTTTTATTTTGAATTTAGGATCTTTTATTTTTAAATTTATGATTATTTTTAGTTTTTTAAATTTTAAATAGGTTAGTTTTTTTTTCTTTTAAAATTTTTGAAATTATTTATTTTTTTATTTTTTTATTATGCTTCTGCTATGTCAGTTGGTATCAAAGTCAAATAATTCTCATGTTGATTTTATCCATGTTGCCTCCTATAGAGCCAACACTCATGTGGCCACTCCCGCCTATAATTCCAAAAAGGAACATGTTCATGTTCATGGAAAAAGATTGCAAAGAGACTATTTTCTTTCGCCTAGTTTGGAAAAAGAGCATGTTCCTAGCGTCCCAAAACTTTCAACTCTAAATATAGGTCGTTCCGCCTTCGTGAAGCGGATTCTTCTCTATCCTTATCACTTGAAGCCGCTAAAAATTTGAAATTGAATCCATTCCGGACTAGCGGGTCTAATGCAACGCATGGAGTTCTAGATAAGCGGTATGGTCGACCAGTTTATAACCGGTCTCCCGATGAAGTTGAAAATGGAAGTTTCCATATTTTTCTTCCCATTCAAATTTTAAAAGAGTTTTTATTATTTAAATTGTTACCTTTTTATTGATAGCTTTTATTTTGAATTTATGATCTTTTATTTTTTAAATTTAAGATTTTTTTTTTGGTTTTTTAAATTTTAAACTTTTAATTTTCTAATTTTTAGAATTATTTATTTTCATATTTTTTTTGTTACACTTCCGCTACATCAATAATTAATCAGAAACTGTTGAGAACACTTCAATTAAATTGATACGTTAACCTTCACCAAAATTTGCTCTTAATTTATGAACGAGAATATCACATGAAAAATTATTGTTTATACTGTATATTTTTCTTCGGCGACATTTTCAAATTAGTATAGGAACTTTTTCACATGTATTTGTCTATCTTAACTTTCGCATCATATCAAGAGACTTTTAAGGCAACCAATCTACGAAGAGACAAAGACTAGGAGTAAAGAGAGGCGATTGTGTGACATTAATGTATGAGATCATCTTATACTTATTTATTTGATTTATAGTGAAAAATAAGTAGCGGCGTAATTTATGAACTACTATAAATCTCGTGTTTATTTATTTGATTGTTTGTTCTTTATTTATTATTGATCTCTAACATAAGACATTAGGGTGTAAATCTCGTGTTTATTTATTTTATTGTTTTTTTTTATTTATTATTGATCTCTAACATAAGACATTAGGGTTTAATTCATAGCAACGAAGTTCAAGCTACAATCACAAATCGAAGAGGGCAACAAGACATTCTCTGTATCAAATTGAAAAGGAATTTTGTTAAATTTCAAAAGGAAAAATCTTTGACTCTTTGATCATGGAGTGGAACAACTCTCATATTTAATAAAATAAAAGTTCACATGTTTAACAGTAATTTTCCACCAATTACGTTAGAAAGTAAGATGATAGAATCATGCAAAAGATGGTTATGAATAAGAGTATGTCAAGGGCAGTGAGAGGGTGATTAGGGAAGTTTCCATATATTGCTTCTTGTCGGTGGAATCTCTTGTAATTATCTTTGACATGACAGGCATGAAAATAACTCTACCTTGAATTGCACATTGGGCACGTTATCTCCTTCAATCACACCCCAATTTTGACTCTGGATGCGTCTCTCATGTGCCTGTTGTATAGGGCTTTGCAAATGCCAACCAATTTTTTTGCAAATTAGCCTTCAATTGAAAAAAAAAAAAAAAAAAAAGAGAAGTGAATCTAGGAACTTTTGATCCAAATCAAAACTTCTCAAAATATGAGTTTGTCGGAGTCGAACCCGGATTTATTGCTTGGAAGGCAATTATCTTAACCGTTGGACTACACACGCAAGGAAGTGTGGGTATTTCTTGCTTTTTATTAATATCTTATATACTAAGGGTTTGTTTGGTAAAATGATTCAAATTAGTGATTTAATTTAAGTTAGTGTGATTTGAATTAAGATTTGAGTTAGTGATTTGAATTGTTATTCGAATTGACGTTTGAATGTACATTTAAGTTTTAATCTGAGCATGAAATAAAATTGAAATTTGTGTTTGGAGAAGTAGTTAAGATAGTTTTTGATTTATCAATAAATCTAATAAAATCTTAATGTTAATAATCTTAAAAAATATGCAATATGGATCTTGATTTATTCCTCTCTTCATTAGGAACATAGTGAAAAAAGAATCATCTTAATTGGATATTAAATGAAGAATCCCTTAAATATAGAAGAAAGAATTTTAGCTTTTACTGTAGCAAATATATCAAAATATCAAAAGTTTAAAGGGGATGAGAACTTTGAAAACTTGAATTCTTGATACTCAAATTATTCAAATTTTAGGAGAAACAAACGCGTATCTGAAAGATTTTTGATACTCGAATCTAAATTTGAGTCCATTGAGTTCAAAGAATGCATGAAACAAATATACCCTAAGTCTGTCAATTTTATCGCCTTCTCTTGTTGTCGTAGTCAAGGAAACGACAAGTGCACGTATTCTTTTAGAAACTCAGTTCAAACTGTCAGAACGGCCAATCATATACTTTAAAAATGAAGTTTTAGTGGTAAAGACAGAGCGATTAATTAAGAACATCTTACAATGGCGCATCTATAGATGATCCCCAACTCGATTATAAAACGCAAAAATGCCAAAGAATTGATGTTAAATTTTTTCGCTTTGCAAACGCTTGCAGGATGAAGTGAAAAAACACAACCAAAGGTCATATAGATGATTTGGAGTCATCAAACTAATAAGCAGCACAATTTCTATATCACCTAAATGCAACAAAAATTCTTTTAACATAATTTTTTTATTTTTTTTTAAATTCCTGGGATAGCCAAATGGGTCGTAGAAATTCAAAGGAAGTAGCAGAAAAGAGACATCGTTTAGAAGCTGTTCAGATAATTATGAATTAAGGGAAGAAAGCTTGCACAAAGGATCCGTGGCGCAATGGTAGCGCGTCTGACTCCAGATCAGAAGGTTGCGTGTTCGATTCACGTCGGGTTCAATTCCCCGATAGGTTAGCTACCTAATGGATCGCTCTTTTTGTTTAAATTTATTCACTTTTTTTTTTTTTTCTTTCTTCCAGTTTTCTCATCTGCTAAATCTCCATATCATACCCCCCAAGTCCATGAACAAAGAAACTTTGCATACCATATGGCAAAGTTGCATTTCCGAGGCCATTGCTAGTGGCTGGCAACTTTGTAACAAACGCTATAGAATTTAAAAGTTGTTTCAGAATCAGAATTTGCAAGTAGAAATAATCCACAAATACATTATCTACAAAATAACACATCCAATCCTTGTTTTAGACCAGGCCAAAAATAAAAGAAAAGAAAACAACTGTCCCATATGAAGGGGGAATTTTGTATGCAAAAACTCTTGTAAACCCAATCCTGACTTCATGTTTGTGGCATGCAATATACTGTACAAGTTTGATCAACCCCATCAATGTCAAATTCAAGTTCATCCATGAACAAAATAAAAAGCACATGCATGTCATCTTCAAACAGCTTCAACATAATCACCGCTGACATCGACTTCAGACTCGTAGTCAGGGTCGGAAGTTGAACCCCCAGCAGCAGCAGCGGTAGCTCCTTGGCCGCTAGCCTTGGCTCCCTCTCCTGGTGTTTTTGCCTCTTGTATTATGCGCATAATTTCGTCGACGCTTTGTGTCGGTTGGTCATTTTCCAATTTGGAAGAGTTTGTCCTCTCAACCTGAAGTAGCTCCTTTGGCAAGTTTTTGAGGAACCAAGGATGCTGTTTTATTTCAGGGATGGAGATCCTCTGCACGCACAAAAAGGGAGAAACGAAGTGGCCATTTCACAATTTCTTTGAGCTATAGAGAAATAGTCTAACTGATAAAGTAAGGTTCAAAACTATGTGCAAAAAAAACATATATTAACATGCAACAGAATTTAGGGAGCACAAACAGCAGAAGAATGCTACCTTGGCGGGATTAGCAACAAATATACGCGAAAGCAGGTGTCTACATTCCGCGGATACGCGTACATAGTCAGGTATTGAGTACTGGACGCTCATAATTCTCTGTTTCAGAATCCACAAATAAATCAGTTTCAAGGAAGAAGAAAAACCACAAGCAAGTTGCAGTTCAATTTCAGATAAAAACACTCACCCCAATTGTCCTTCGGATATTTCTCGGGTCTTCTGGATCCTCAAACGGATAAGCACCGACCAACATAACATACAGCGTGACACCACAGGACCAAACATCTGCAATCTATAAGCTCTACCAAGTCAGAGAGCAAATTGGAATCGTGCGATTATCCATTTCAGTAATCTTATTAAGTTTGTTAACAATTGGTACAATGTACATATAAATTAGATACCCCAAAAGAAAACTTTCTAGACTTTCTGGGCGGTGATATAGAAATCTAGTACCTTTCCATCATACTCTCTTCGTTGCAAAACTTCAGGGGCAATGTATGCGGGTGTTCCAACGGTCGATTTAGGTTGTGAGTGCAACAAAGCAGACTGCAGAAATGAAACATTACTGCAATTTAGTATAGTGGATAAAAGTATATAAAGTCAGAAATAAACACGTCCAAAAGAAGGCGAAAACCGCCTGCTGATCATTTAAGTTCCACTCAAAACTAAGTGGGTATTCAAAAGATGATTCATTGACCTTGGAGTAACCGAAATCGCATATTTTAAGGCGGGGAGTTGGACTTCCATCCAAGAGCGTGTTCTCCAGTTTCAGATCCCTATGACAAATTTGCTGCAGCAAAATTATTGGTTAATGTTAGAACAGAAGAAGTATAAGCTATGTGGGAAAAACAAAAATCATATCGAAAAACATCAAAAGCATACCATGCAATGACAGTAACTGACTCCAGATATTAGCTGCTGGAAGAAAAATCTTGCCTGCCAAATAATTCATTTTCCACCAAAAAGACATGAACGAACAGTTTAGATACTTGATGTGCCAAGAAACTGACTGAATCGTGCCAAATAAAACATACAAACTAACCTCGTCTTCGCTAAATCTACCAGCACTGCATATCCTTTCAAAAAGTTCACCGCCAGCTGCGTATTCCATCACAATAGCTAAATGTGTTGGAGTCAAACAAACCTACAAAGGAAAAAAAATTATTTCTTCAAGCCTTGTCCTGCTAATATACAACTTCAGCCCATTCTATTTTTCCTTTGTGTTTGAAGGAAAGGAGTGTAAAAAACCTCAAAAATCCCTTATTCAACCTCTTATACTTAAGATGCCACATTTAGTTGAAGGAAAGGAGTGTAAAAAATATATTTAAGGTGCCACATTTAGTTGGAACATCAGATTTTCTCACCTCCTTGAATCTGACAATGTTTGGATGCCGCAAGGACCTATGGTTTATAATCTCTCTCTGAACATTCTCATCAATCTGAAGAAATGTAGGACGCATAATCGCGGTGAAATTACAGGTAACAGAGGAGATATAGTACGTAAAAATTGCAAAAACAAAATGCAATGCATACACATTAAAACTCTTGACAATAAATGCCATCAAGGACAAAGAACGTTTTGCTCTTATGGTCTGCTCATAGGAAAATCTATAGCGCTTAGCCATTGTAAACCTATGACACGACTAGAATATACAATAAAATATTATGATTAAGGGTGGAGCCAGAAATATATATGTCAGGCGAGGCAAGGGTGTATACTAAAATTTTCATCAAATTTCACATATAAGTCAAATGAGAGATTTCACGCAGGACAAACAGACTTTCAAAAATTCTCAAATTTCACATATAAAACTTAAAAGAAAAAAAATCACGAGGGGCAGCCACTCGACTATAACGCAACTCCACTCCTGATTATGATGCCACAACCAATGGGACGGATACCTTGAGCTTGATATCCACTAGATCTAGTTAAGCACACTATATGCTATAATTATGCTCAAATCTAAGATGAGCAAAAGAAAAAAAAAAAAGATTTGATCAGAAAAGTAAATAAGGACATGCTAGAACCCTTGAAACAAGAAAATTAAGCAAGTCAGGACTCAAAACTGAAAATCTGACTTTGTAGGCAAAAGAACATGTTGACAAAATCAAAATACTTGTGAACCTTAATTTGGTAGATATTTTACAATTATAGGACACTAAACACCAAAAACCCACTATCTTGGTCAAGCAAGTAAGCAACAATGAGAAAGTCTCCATCTCCAACCAAAATTAGAAGTCAATGGGCAGGTCAACAATAATTGGCTCTGCCTTTTAAGTCCAATCTATTATTAACATATACTATGATCCATCTTAAGTCCCTCAACTAGCTCCCAATTTAATGACCCTAGTGTAGGACCTATTATCATCTATGGAGTTTCAAATACCAAGAATTCTAGGTAACTATCAAAAACCCACCACCATTAATACTGAAACTTTTTTCTTGGAAAGAGCCAAAACTAAACTAGTCAATGCAAACAGCAATATCTGTACAACCCAAAATGAACACAATAAAAGGCTTGGAAACCCCTTGTGCAGAAGAATTAGGTGAAGTCAAATTCAGAAAAATCTCAGATCATTCAAGAAGAATAACTTAGGATAGACAAGGCAAGCAATATTTGCAGAATACTCAGCACATAATTTCCACAAAGCAAAACCAAAAAAAAAAAAGGAAAAGGAAAAGATAAAATCACCTTCTTTCCCCTTTCTATATATTTGACTGCAACAAGCTCCTTTGTCTTCCTATCCCTCACAAGCCGCGCCACTCCAAAATTCCCAGAACCAAGCTCGCTCAATGGCTCATATCTCTCCTCCATTGCAACTCCAAACCCCCCAATCCAAACAACCAAATAATATTTATAATAATAAAAGAGCAACCCACCAAACAAATTCCAAAGAATATACAAATTTGAAGCTAAATACACCCAATAAAAAATAGAAACGTAAACACCAAAAGCTAAACAGAGACCAAAAGAGGGTGATTGTTTTCCCTAAAAGAAAGAAAGAAAGACAAATTCCCAAAATCCTAACCCGCAAGAACAAAAGGTGAAAAAAGCAAAAAAAAAAAAAAAAAACCCAGATGAGAAAAACTTTCAATTTTAGTTCTGTCAAAGCAAAGACGACAACACGCGTCAATCAGAGAAACACCCAACAATATTTAGAAGATGAAAACCTCCTTGCAAATTCTACCAGAAGCCCAAGTCATTATATACAGCCAAGAAAACCAAAAACCAAAAACAATATATTAAAAGTTAAAATTTTTAAAAGAAAAAATCTTAAAACTAAATCCAAGTAGAAATCTTTATGTATATTGGGATGTGAAGCGAAAGAGGAGAATTACACGACACGTAATCCAACAGAGGAAAGAGAAGTGTCCTTTCTAAGTGTCGCTCTTGAACAAAGTCAGTATGTCTGACAAGTACTGCCCAGTAGACACGCGGTGCTTTTCTTCGGTTTTTTTGAGAGTTTTTTTTTTTTTTTTTTTTTTTGTTTGGAGGTCCCGCAGGTTGAGTCCTTTTCTGACTTGTGTGCCGATTTAGAAATATTTTTTTTTATCGTTGAAATGTTTTTTTGGTGGGTCCCATGTTATGCGTTTAGAATTGTTGAAACTGAAACTGATTTTGGGTTTTCGTCTGTTTTTTTGTTTTTTCTATTTTCTGGTGACAACCAAAAAAAAGTTTTGTCCAATCATAATGACAGGGCTGTTTGGAAATTCCCTTAAGCTGCCGACGTTTCAGACGGTTTGTGTTTGTGCTGAGCCGAAAGCACTGAATTGTCAGTGACTACTACTTGACTGATCTTAACGGAATGAGCTTGGTGGGGCCCATGGAAAAAGGTCAGTGGACGGACCAAATTACCAAAATATCCCTGGTCCTTTTATTGTGTTAGTTAAAGCACTAGTATCATTTGGTATTGTTTTTAAAATAGGTGAAAATATTTTTTTAAAAAAATAAAAGTTTTTTAAGAATTATGCTGAGAGTGTTTTTAAAATTTTTATCTTAAAAAACATGTGAAAACATTTTCAAAAATTTTAAGAACAAAAACAAACAGGGTTATTATTTTTCTACATTGTGAATTGTGATCTACAACTTCTACTATGTCTGCTAAGTATGGTGAAAATTAATTTTTAGTTAATAAATAGTCTAAAATTCTTATATGTTATAATAAAATAAAAAAATTATTACAGTATAAAACTTTTATATATTGTGATATTTTGAATTAAAATGTTACATCTAATCATATTTATTAAACACCCTATATATTTTCCTTTAAAAAAAATGAGAACGTTTTTATTCCCACTAGAGTATGATCATGGAGTTTTATTTGTTTAAATTGTATGTGAATCCTAATTATTTAACTTTAAAAGTTACATGCTGAAGTAGCCAATTACACCTCGATCCCCTTTTTTACAAACGAATGGAAAATAAAAAGCAATTATCAAAATCCAAATCAACAAAAGAATTGAGAGAGAGAGAGAGATGCGGATCGAAGAAGAAACATGAAAACGGTGAAACATACCAAATGGAAACAAACCGACTGTTCGTGTCTCTTACCAGAACTTGTTGTTAAACTTAACCGGAAAAAAAAAAAATCAAACTAAAACAAAAACAAAGAACAAATGAATATTACAAACAATTTTTATAAGGAGAGAAAAAGGATCTTATATTTTGGAGTTTAGAAATGGATTTTTTTTTCTTAGAAAAGTCATAAAAATACAAAAAAAAAAAAATCCAAGAAATACAAGAGAAATCTGAGAATCAACAATCTTTCCCTTAACAACAAGTTGAAACTCTTCTCTCAAACACATAGCATTAAATAAGAAACACTACTTAAATTAACTTATAATTAACCCATTTGGTTCATAGGTTTGAACTAAAAATTTAAATAAAAATTTAAATTTTAATAAAAGAAAATATTATAACAAAATAATTTAAACTGATTCGAACCTACGAAACAAATGCCACAAGTATTTATCCAACTGTGACCCCACCGTTAGTTGGATCGTCCTAATAGGCGACCATTAGTCATGGGACAGTTACGCTTGCAAGGGTCGTATATGGCGTGTGTAATAGATTAGTATTTTTTGAATTTGAGGGTCGGGATTTAAAATCTAATCGGGTGTGAATTTACCATTATGAAAACAACCGTGTAACATATTAATATTGGGTGCATAATTTGTGCGTATTTATCCTCTTATACACTGATTATGAGACTAAATATTGAAGATTTATGAGGTTGAATATATTTTTTTTTTTTTTTGTTCGTGCGCATTTGATCTTTTGAACCTTTACGTCTCTTTGTTTACAAAACAAATATAACTTGTTTAATCAAATTTCTTATTCAATATTTTTTTTTGGTTAATTTACTTCTAATCTTGAGGGAGAGAAGTTTTATACTTACATTGCATCATCATTTAACGGTCACTGACTCGTTTTTCAAAGCCTATTAATAAAAGAGGTGCAATGAATTGTATATTGTTGCAACTTGGTTAGTTAGTCCAAATTTATTAGAAGTCGGGATGATTTAAATCTTTTTTTTAAGTAAAAGGATTCAAACTCTAAACCTCTTTATAAAGTCGGGTATGAATTTGTTATTAGACTGTACTTATAATTATGTCGTTATCGAATCTTTCCTTTTTCTTTAAATAATATTCGTCTTCTTTTTTTTTTTTTTTTTTGGAGAAAGAGAGGCTAAGTCCTCATATAAGGCCAAACAGCACTACTTGTTGACTGAAGTGCATGTGCGAAAGTACCTGGCGAGTTCAGCATTAAATGTGCTACGTTAACTTAGCATGACTAGTACTATCTAGTATCTACCTTCTCGTGTTTGGTTCACCATTTTAAAGAATTAAACTCAATCTAAATAATAAGTACAACTCTAGCACCGGTGTTTGGCCTGTCAATAATATAGATTATTCAACTCACTTTGAACTGTCTAATTTAAACTTAACATCTTTTTTTTTTAATGGTTCACACCATGTTTAAATAGTAAAAATCAGCTCCTAATTACATCACACAAATTTGAAGATGATTTTCTTTTTCAACTTTACCTTTAATTGTACTTCCAAACACTAGTTCAGATTACTATTTAACTCTTTCAGTTTAAATTAACACAATTCAAACCAACAAAAAGGCTTTGAATGAGATTAGCTCCCTTTAGTCCTTATCATATAAACTATTAAAAATTAGCTTTAAAAAAACCTTAAAAAAAAGAAAAAAACCTATCGATAGGTATCTATTTTTCAACCATCATATTTAAAAAAATTTAAACAGATCTAAAAACTCTAAAACACACAACACGAGTGACGCTCACGCTGAAAAAGTCCCCAATATTTTTTTTTTTTTTGGTAGAATGTCTTTTTCATGGGTCATAATTATTAGTGCATGCACGGATCTAAATTCCGTTTGGTATAGAAATGAGAGACACACTATCATCTTTGGTGGTTCCACCTACGAGAGGTGAAGAGGCGGAGGGAAAAGGACGTGATTATCGTCATAAATCACAATCATCCATCGTTACACTTGCAAGAAGTGGACCCTAGGGAGAGTCCCATCTTCCCATGGGACACTAGCTTTTGATTCATTTTGACCCTTTAATCCCATGGACATTGACGGTCTAGCTGGAAGGGTGTGATTAGACTTTCGTGTCAACATGTTCACCTAACCCGAAATTAGTCTTTGAGCTAATTAATGTAACGTTTGGTTTTCTTGTTGATATGATGTTTGGTTAAACAGTTATGAATTGAAAAACTTTAGGTCGAATAAATTTTGTTAATTTTTTTATAAAATTTAAATTATTAATATTTTTAATTCGAATAAATAGTTCAAACGTAACATACATTGTTTTTTAATCATTTTATGTGTATGTGTATATAAAAATTTTAGGAGTCGTCATCTTTCTTAGAAAGGTCAATCACCGAAAGTTAAAACGGTAGCGAATAAGGATTTTTCTTTTGTAGCTTTTGAAAACCAAGATTTGAGGAAGAGTCGTTATAGGTTGAAAAAATATGTCCCCCTTATATAACAGCGTTATATTTAAAATATATCATTGAATTTGGATAATATATTTAGATAAAAGTAAGAAACTTTCGTCACCTTGAGCGAGAGAGGAGTTACTTGTTTTATATTTTTTTTCTTTAATTTTATGTATAATGGCTATGCATGTATGTAACAAAATACCTTTTTCTGTGGCTTCTAGCGTCCCACCGCAGCCATCCATGATCCCAACTTCATGAAAAAAAAAAAAAAAGCAATTTGTTGCTACATTTTCTATTCCTTTCCCCAAAAAGGTGAAAAAATTTTGGGTCGTTTGGCATGTTGGTTAAAACTAGAGTTTTAAGTTTAAAAACTGTAACATGTGAGAGTTTTATACTGTAGTAATTTTTTATTCTTTTGCCAACTATTAAAAATTGTACATTGTGATTAGTTAGAAGTAATAGTAAGAACATACGTCTTTGTTTATTTGAATTTGTGTTGCTTTTCTCTGTTTGTGTTCTTTTCTTGGTCTCTATCATCCAATTCCATCTCTAGGTCTTATCTAGTGATTGGAGGTCTTATCTAGGGAAGAAAGCTACCTTAATCATAATGCCGTAATTCAAGGCTTTGAATACAAATTAATGGATACATGGATTACAAGCAATCCAAACAGTTTGATTGTCTTTGCGTCAAAAGTGAAAAAGTGTCAAATTTCCTTACGCGCAAAGAACCTAGCATTCCAAGTGCAAGATTTTAACCATTTCCAAAGTGTCCTATATGGTAGTAGAAAGTTTTTGTTAATTTGTCGTCAAGAATGATATTGTGAGTAATTTAAGGTTACTAAAGGCAAAAGACAAATTTAATAAAGCATCTGCTATAGGGAGAGAAGACTTTGGAGTACAGATTTTTCTTTTTGGACAGAAAAACTCTCTCTCTTTCTCTCTCAAGAAAAAAAGAGTTTTAGGAATGGCGACACCCGAATATTCCAGGGGGGGAAAAGCATCCATACCTGTGTGGTATTTAGGTCCCTAAACAAATGAATTGCCTATTTAAAGGGAGACAATATGAGCAATCTTATAAATTATAATCGCACTAAGTGAGCAGTGGTAGTCCTAATGAACATAAAAAATGCTTTGGCGTATGGTTTGAGTTTTTGACAGTGGAAAGAGGAAACCATAGTAAGTAATATTCTTTTGAAACTTAAGAAAACAAAAAAAAAAAAAAAGTTTTAAAATACTCCCCATCCGAAAAGAAATACATCTCCAAAAAAGCTCTGTTAGGGTTTTCTTCTTTCATCTTCGTTCCACCTCCCCTTTTCTTTATCAGGCTACCGTCTGGCAAGCTGGCTACCTAACAATGTCTATATATATGCGAGCGCTAAAAAAAAAATCAACCAATCAAGACAAGAAAAAATAGCTTTCTCACGCTTTCTACTTTCTCTCTCCTTCAACTCGGACCAATATTCCGACGTCAATTTTTGACACTTCACACATCATCAAATAGATCGGGACGAGCCAAGTCCAATGACATGTCGTGCTAACTGTAACTCCACCAGAGCAGCTTGCAATCGCCAACCAAACCCGCAAAAATCCATTTATTTTTCAGGTGAGATTTCTCCACTATCCTAGCACCAATCGCCATGATTTTGGTGTCAACAGATGCAGCCTAATGAAAGAAACAAAACCCAGTAGGTGCCACCCCTCGATTTTGGCCGAAAAAGCTTTGTTAGAGATACCCATCGCTATACATAGCATCGTCATCAATTCCCTTGTTTAAGGTGGCGAAGCACACTGCTGGTTTCGCTCGAATCAGAGGATGACACCAAGCATGTTTTGCCCCTCAGTTGCACAATTCCACAGCTGTTCATCAAAGATTCAAGTTGTCGTCTATAACCACCACATGGAGTGTCAATTTTGCCAACACCGACAATGTCTACCTAAGTTGGTCGAGGCAAATTACTCAGAGGATCTTGGAGAACAAAAGGCACAGGCTAATTTCGTGGTCCTTTTGGCGGAGAATCGAGATTAGAGTTCCCTATTTTACACCGTCAAAAGGCTCCTCGATTTGTATAGCTAGAGGTTGAATTTTGTGAAATAGATGCCATCAATGGAATTAAAAGGTCCAAAACTTCTAGAGGCTAGAGTGCTACCATTGTCCAGTCATCTAAGCCACTGTAAGTGCCCCACACATCGTTGAAGGTGGCTGGTTTCTAGCGAATATCAGGTTTTGTGATCTTGACCACTAATCAGCAATCTGAGACCACCTCTTAACTCATTTCAACGTTCCAAACACAATGATGTCCTCTGTTTGAACAAATTTACTTCATTAAAAATAGTTCGGTACTAACTGCATATGGATTGAGCGACATAAATCAGAGTAACAAAGTTTAGAATGACATTTCGACCAATAAGCAATCTCCAAGAAGCATTTCTAGCCATACATGTTTTCTCTAAGACCATTATCAAGGATGTTTCCTAGACTATAAAAAGAACGAGGTATAGCTAGAAACCCTAAACTCAGAATCCAAGAAAGTAGGAATCTTATCTATAGTATGAACAGTTTGAAATAAAGTGTTTACATGTTTTCATAAAAATTATGAAATGCATAATCAATGATATGTTATGCCATGCTATGTATAATATGTTGAATTATGTTGAATAATGTCATGGCATACCATGTTATACCATGTCATGTATGTCACATCATAATATGTTATGTTGTGCTATATTATGAGTATGATTTGTTAAGTTTAAGTCATGCCATGTATTGTTATGTTATGATTATATCATGAGCTGTAAGTGATGTATACAATGTTAAGTTATACTATTCACTATCTTTCAGTTAAGCATGTTATGATTTATAATTTTGTGATACTATGTAATAACATGTCATACTACATACAAATAATAAATTAAGTGAAACAAATAAGATAAGTCAAATTATGGGTGTCGTACCAACCTCTCGACCTATGGGGAGATATTATGTTTAGTTAAGTTTAAGATCTCAGTGTTGTTGGAAACTTTGCAAACCTTGACCTCCCGAGGATCGCATGCAACTGTTATAATCACCTGGGCCCCTTTGTTATGATAAGATAAGACTTAAATAATTAGCCATATAACAAGTCCATAAACAAGCATAAAATGTTCAAGCATGTTTTTATTAAATGTTTTTCAGTTATGTTTTGTGAGATTAACTTCTTACTTGCTGAGCGGAAGGTCATTTAAGTATATTCATGCTGTAGGTAAAAAACATATGAATGACACTTGATTGGCAATGGTGAACAATGAACGAAGAGTAGAGATAAAAATGAATACCACTTAAGCAAATGTAATATTTTTGCATTTTTATTTTATAAAATTATGTATGTCAAATAAGTAAATGAAATTACACAAGTATGTTTATAAACCAAGGTTGTAATCATGTGATCTTAGTTTAAAAAGTTTTAAAATTTTAAAAAGTTACAGTAACTTGTGCAACAAATATATGAAATTTCAAATAAGAAAATTAAAACGATTAATTTCAAACAGGTTTTAAAAAGTTTTTGAAAGAAGAATTTATAACCATATTTAATTTAGAATTGTTTTAGAAGATTTTTTTTAAGTTAAGAAATGTTAAAAAAATTAAATTATTATTACGATGAATTCAAAAAACTAAGTTTTAAGAAATTATTATTATATTAAAATATAATAATTATTATTGAGTCAAAAATTTAGTAAAAGTTAAGTAGTTCATATTAAAATATATTAAGATTAAAACTATATAGTTATATAACGGCCATATAAATAGAGTTGTTACGGTGTAGCTATTTTAGAATCATGATTTTGACAAAAGTTTAAAAATTAAGAAGCATATCAAATAAGACCCATTTGTTAAAGATCATGGCCTGTAAAATCATAACACATTCTCTAGATATTTATTGATGACTAACTTGTTTCAAATCATCCATTTCTTTTCCAACCAAAAAAACAAAAAAAAAACAAAAAACTTGCTTCAGATCATTCAATTTGCTTGGTTGTATAATACGCCTAGAAAGCAGAGGGAAGTTAACACGGTCCTTACAATCTGGGAATTTGAGTATAGTTGGAGCATTTAGGAAGATAAAACATAGATGAGATTGCATAGATCTCCAGGGTGTGAGATCTATGGTTGCAATCGCCTCCTGCGACAAAGTCGCCGTCGTTCCACCCCGAACTGGCCATCGTCGTCCCTATCGTCGCTATGAAGCATTGCCATCATCCAATCTGGTCCACGGTCTTCGCTAGAGATTGCGGCGCGGCTTCCAGGTCGGGCTTTGTCGAGCCAGAGCTTCGTCACAGATCCGAGGTCGAGCTTCTTCGGCCATGGAGGATCTTGCATAGCAGAGAGAGAGGAGACAGAGAAGAGACAGATGAAGAAGGAGGAGAAGGAGAGTGAGAGACGAAGAGAGAGGGTGACAGGAGAAAGAGGGGGGAAATAAAAAAAAAAAAAAAAGGAAAAGCAAAAAAAAGTAGCATAAGAAAAAAAAATTGATACACATTTTTTCAATTTTTTTTTGCATAAAAAATATATAAAAAAGTGACATGAAAGTGTAATTTTTTCGAGTAAATATTTACTTTAAATATAACCTGTTATTTACTTTTTTAAGTTTTAGATAAGCCTCCGATTTAGCTCTTTCTCAGAAGGTCCAAACGGGCCTTAAATGACGACATCTCACAAGACCTATATTAAAGCTTGTTAATGCGTTTCTTACATACTGGATTGGGCTTCAAAGTTGGAATTACTAAAGCTCTAAAGTTGGGCCTAAATTTTGGTGCCCAAAATGGGTGAGCATTCAGCATTTTCGAAGTTCAAGCCTGTTCTTATGAGTAGATATGCAAGTGGATATCTTATATAGTCTTGTCTTAAATATCTTCTTATGTTTCATATGCATGTGATCAAAGGCAAACTCTACTACTCTAGTGTCAAGCTCTGATTTGACATGTTAAAACGCTAGCATATGGAAGGGAAAAAATATAGAATTCTACCGTTAGGCATGAAAAAAAAAAATGTTCCAATAGAATTTTATTTTAAACGAATTTCTATTACTTTTGCATATTTTTCTATTTTTTTATTAAAAAATAGCGATAACATTTTATTTTAAGTTAATTTCTGTCAGTTTTGCTCTCTTTCTTGCTTCTTTTTTTTTTTTTTTTTTTCAATTTTGATATGATTTTCATTATAAATCGATAGTTCAAAAATATGTACCTACAATCCCTACGTTAGAAAGCTAACAAAAAAGAACCTAAAATTATGGATTTTCTCAATCAAGAACAACTCTAGAAACATCATAATAACAACCAAAATAGTACGACTAGTGGAAAAGCCAGCGAGTTTGCTGTCCATAGAACATGAATGAGAGCCGAGACAAAGTCGAAAAGTTGTGAAACAAAATAAAAGGCAGAGTCGAAAAGTTGTGAAACAAATTAAAAGGCAGAGTCTGCACCCTTCGGCCAAAAAAAAAAAAAAAAACTTGTCAAAAGACGGACGTACGTTACGCAATCAACTCACAACTTCAAACTTCAGACACAGGATGCAGCCGAAGAGCATTTATTTCAGTTGGCTTTTTTTTTTTTTTTGTTTTTTTTGCTATGACAGTATTATTGACTTTTTTGTTTCGAGTATTATCACTTAGTTATGGTTTATATGATGTTGGAGGAAGCAATTCAAACTGAAGATCTTAGTTTAAAAATTATTGTATATAAAAATTTTATATCGTAGTTGTTTAGAGATTTATATTGTTTATTTTGATGTGTTCAAATTTAAGTGGTACCCACAATATCATATATACATAGAAAGAATTGTATCCATTAAAAATGGGATCATTATATAGTAAGGTTATAATTACAAACATATGTAAACTGTTAATATTTTCAATAAGATTACATTGGATTTACTTGCTATAATAATTTTAATATGATTTTAGGATATAACTAAATATTAACAAATTACGATGCAGAAGTCTAATTTATGAATAGAATAGCTACCATTGACAACTATATACAGGTATTTATAAGATGTTTGAGGCAGTGGTTTAAACTCTAAACCTTAAATTACATGCTACAATGAAAAATAAAAATATATTTAAATATAAAGCCTTTGTATATGGCATTGTGCCATTCAAACTTTAGAGTTTGACATCTTCTTTTAAACACTGTGTTCATGTTGAGTACCATTAATTAGTTATTTTTGCACATATATTCTTTGATAAATCTTATTTAAATCTTTAAAGTTATAATCACATTATTAATAAAATAATAAAATTTTATCTAAAAATTCATTATATTTTTAATTAAGGTTTATATTTTTATAAATAATAAAGTTATAACTAGAACGAAATATAGATTTTTCCTATCCTTTTGCCTCACAAATAATAACTAGCACATAGGAAACTCTGTTTTGTCAGCTTTTCTTGTTTTGCAAATTTTTTTTCCTTTTTTATTTTTTGGGGGTGTGTTACTGGACAGAGCTTGTCGGTGCCTGTGTGCCCAGCTTTCAAAGATCTTGTCCTTCATGTTTAACATGCAAGTTGGAGCCATAAGGCCCTGAAATCCAACACAGCTTTCAATGAACTCAGTCCTTTCAAGCTTGGACCATCATGATGATTGGTCAATAGGTTGGACATGTGACAAAGGGTTCCACATCTTGCCGGTTAGAGTTTTGTCCGATTCCTATCTATATCTAATAAATATTACTCCAGCCCTTTGGTTTATTTAATTTGAAAAAAAACTACACCACTCATACTTTTGTATATATCTATTCCTCGTATATAAGAAGTTAGTTGGTTGCTTTTATTCAATAGTCTGATCGGCTGTTTTCAATCAGCACCAGCTTGCCTTTTTGATACGTATCGTGGGAAACGCAACTTTTCTTCAGCTTATATGCGACTGGTAAAATGATAAGGAAAAAAAAAATTAAAGAAAGAGATTAATAAAAAAAAGAAACTACAAACAGATTAAAAAAAAGATAGAAGCTTTAAATAATATAAAGAAATGATGTTTTATGTTTATAGATAGAAGGAATTATAGGAGAGAATGCACAATGTTGAGTAATGGACATGAGGTAAGTAGTTAGCCCAAGTAAATTTAACTTAATTTTTATGAGAAAATTAGATGTAAAAACATATTATTCATACTACATATAAAAAGGTTGTGCCATCCTATTATTAACATTGCATATGTTTAAGTCATGACACTTTTAAACATACGTGGCATTTATAAAAAGTAAGTTTCAAAGATAGTATTTAAGAAAATTTCTCATTGTTTATTGCTTACATTTAATACAAATTAATCTTTTAATTTTTTAAGTTAATCATCGAAGAAAAATTACGAGAGAAAGAAAAAGGTTTATAATGAAGAAATAGCAATGTAGAGATAAAAAGGACAAGAAATAAGGAGTAGTGAGAGATATAGAGTTGGGAATAAGGAGAAAAATGCGCAGAGAGACAAAGAATGAGATGAGAAAAACAAAAAAAGATAATAAAAAAAGTATGAAGAAAAAATGAAGCATGAAGATCGAGGATAAAATGGCAAGAGATAATAATAATAAAGAAAAAGTTGAAAGATTTAAAAAAATGTTCGAAAATGAAATTCAAATCTTATGTTTTTTTTTTTCTAATTTTTATTTATATTTGTATTGTTGCTTTGTTTGTAATGCTAAAGTCACATTCTTACTTATAGAAAAGTTTTGAAGACTTTGATTAATTTTTCTACATAACTTTTTAAATTGGGTAAATATATTCGAAAGAATTATTATTTTATCAAAAACAAATGATTTTTTTTTACCAAACATTATGTATTGTATAAACATAGTGTATATATATATATGTATATATATATGTGCATGCACGCGTGTAAAGTCTCAAATTCAGCATTTGACTAATACGGGACTTATGAAATTTTTTATTTGTGATTGTAACATTATACGCTTGTGTAATACGTGATTTATTTAAGTGTAATACTTAAATGTTGGATTATATTTATTAAGTGTTATATTAAAGTAAATTAGTATCGAATGAGGTTATAATAAAAAATAAAAAAGATTACAAGTGCTTGACTGCTTAAATGCTTGATAAGAGACATTTTTCATATGTAAATGACAGAGCGCACTCACACTATTTACCCACCCCTAAAAAAAAATGGGTAGTTTATAAAAGCATGCCTTTCAAGGACAGGTTTAAACAATTAAATGTGTATTAAAATTTATTTATTTTCATATAATTTTCATGTTAATGTGATTTTGTTGTTACGAATTAGAAGTCCTAATTCTATCAAGAATAAAAAAATATGAACGAAGAATAAACAAGAACACATAAATTTTATAGTGGTTTACCTTCAATGTGAGAGTTACATCCACTTTCAGCCCTTGCAAAATAATTCATTGTGATGATGAAGAAGTTTACAAGAGAAAATTGCATACTTTCTCTCAAGATTTTTGTTAAGCCTTTCTCTCACTCAATGTTCTGAGTTTCACTCTACCAAAAAAAAAAAAAGTACTCAACCTATCTATTTATAGGTTTACAAAATAATGGAAACAAATTACCAAAAACGTAAAAATACGTGTCAGGCCTAGGACATGCTTGACCGCTCGCTTTTCTTGCGCGGCCTCGTGCTACAAATCTTTACCGGTCGAGCGCCTTCCTCCTTGAGGGGACGCCAAGCTACTATCTTACCTTACAGTCGTATGACTTCTTCCACCCCGGGGGCGAGATAATGGAAACAAAAATTTGTTTTTTTCTTTGTGTTTTTCATTTTTTCTTTCACCTTTGTAGCAAAAATTTGAGCTGGGAGCTCTACCCCACATCCCTGGGTAGGGGGCTTCCTGCCCCCCTCCAACCCCTTTTGATCCCAGAAATTCTCTAAGTAGGGTGATACTTTAAAAGGCATTGAATTTAGCTCCACACTTCTTAACAATTTTGACAAAATTTAACTTAACATTAAAAAACATTTCTATCATAGGTAATTAAATGCAGTTTGAACTATAAATTATAGCTCAAATTAGCTAAATTTGTTTTCAAATTTTGTGAGAAAAAATACTATAACAAAGTTAATTTAAACTATAATTTATAGTTTAACTGTGTTTGCCAAACAGCCACTTTAATAGGAATATCTAAAATCTAGGGGGAAAAAGTCCCTAGACATAAACAAGCAATTACTCTTGGAAGCCAAGTCGATCTATAATCCGACAAAGGGTATCAACCCTTAGTAATATATTTAAAATTAAATAAGAAATGGTTTAAAAACAAAGAAGTAATAGAAAAAGGATGCTATAAAATATTGAGAAACGAAATAGGTGGCAACTTAATAGAAACCAAGCAAGGAACAAGCAGGAAGCATAACTAAACTATCAAGTATCAGCAATTAACAACTAAAGTTTATAATATTATATTCAAATCTCACTTTTAAAAAGTGATTATCATCACATGGATTTGTCTAAGATCAGTCCAATGTGTCAACCTCTGATCGTGGCGACGGTTTTGTTTTGACATTTCGCAAAATGAACAATTTATTTCCATATAAAAAAACGAATAGAATAACTTATTAGTAAATAGTATTAGCTTTTGATATTTTTGTATTTATATGATTGAAAATAAGGTCAAGAGAAGTACTTGAATTAATATGACCAAAATGCAGAGATGAAAAGATAAGAAATAAGGAGTAGTGAGAGATACATGGTTGGGAATAAGGAGAAAAATGCACAGAGAGATAAAGAATGAGATGAGAAAAACAAAAAAGATAGTAAAAAAAGTATAAAGAAAAAATGAAGCATGAAGATCGAGGAAAGAAAAAAATGTCAAGAGCAATTCAGAAGAAGAAAAATATTGCGATTGAGAAAAATAAAATAGCAAGAGAGAATAATGATCAAGAAAAAGTAGAAAGATTTAAAAAAAATGTTCGAGAATGAAATTCAAATCTTATATTTTTTTTTTAAAATTAATAAATAAATACTTATATTGCTTTTTATTTATGCTTGTTTTGTTCCTTTGTTTGTAATGCTAAAGTCACATTCTTACTTATAGAAAAGTTTTGAAGACTTTGATTAATTTTTCTACATAACTTTTTAAATTGGGTAAAGATGTTCAAAAGAATTATTATCTTATCAAAAATAAAAGATTTTTTTTTTACCAAACATTATGTATTGTATAAACATAGTATATATATATGTGTGTGTGTGCGCCTACACACGTGTAAAATCTCAAATTCAGCATTTGACTAATACGGGACTTATGAAATTTTTATTTGTGATCATAACATTATATGCTCGTGTGATACGCAATTTATTTAAGTGTAATACTTAATATTACAAATGTTGGATTATATTTATTGAGTGTTATACTAAAGTAAATTGATGTCGAATGATGTTATAATAAAAATAAAAAAGATTATAAGTGCTTGACTGGTTAAATGCTTGATTAGAGACATTTTCCATATGTAAATGACAAAGCACACTCATACTATTTACCTGCCTCTAAAAAAAATGTGGGTAGTTTATAAAAGCATGCCTTTCAGGCACGGGTTTAAACAATTAAATGTGCATTAAAATTTATTTATTTTCATATAATTTTCATATTAATGTGATTTTGTTGTTACGAATTAGAAGTCCTAATTCTACCAAGAATGAAAAAAATATGAACAAAGAATAAACAAGAACACACAAAATTTATAGTGGTTCACCCTCGATGTGAGAGCTATGTCCACTTTCAGCTGTTGCAAAATAATTTATTATGATGATGAAGAAGTTTACAAGAGAAGATTACACACACTCTCTCAAGATTTTCCTAAAGCCTTTCTCTCACTTAATTTTCTGTGTTTCACTCTACAAAAAAAAAAAAAGAACTCAACCTATCTATTTATAGGTTTACAAAATAATGGAAACAAATTAAAAAAAAAAAAAGTAAAAACACGCGTCAGGCCTAGGACTTGCTTGACCGCTTGCTTTTCTTGCTACAAATCTTTACTGGTTGCGTGCCTTCATCTCTGAGGGGGCGCGAAGCTACTATCTTACCTCGTAGTCGCATGACTTCTTCCACCCGGGGGCGAGATAATGGAAACAAAAATTCATTTTTTTCTTTGTGTTTTTTATTTTTTCTTTCACCTTTGTAGCAAAAATTTGAGCTGGGGGCTCCACCCTAGACCCTTGGGAGGAGGGCTTCCTGCTCCCCCTCCAACCCTTTTCGATTCCCGAAATCCTCTATGTGGAGTGATACTTTGAAAGGTATTAAATTTGGCTTTACACTTCTTAATAATTTTGACAAAATTTAACTTAACATTTAAAAACATTTCTATCATAGTAATTAAATGCAGTTTTAACTATAAATTATAGCTCAAATTAACTAAATTTACTTTCAAATTTTGTGAGAAAAAATACAATAACAAAGTTAATTTAAACTATAATTTATAGTTTTAACTCGTTTGTCAAACAACCACTTTAGTAGAAATATCTAAAATCTAGGGGAAAAAGAAGTCCCTAGACATAAACAAGCAATTACTCTTGGAAGCCAAGTCGATCTATAATCCGACAAAGGATATCAACCCTTAGTAATATATTTAAAATTAAATAAGAAATGGTTAAAAAACTAAGAAGTAATAGAAGAAGGATGCTATAAAATATTGAGAAACGAAAAAAGTGGCAACTTATTAGAAACCAAGCAAGGAACAAGCAGGAAGCATAACTAAACTATCAAGTATCAGCAATTAACAGCTAAAGTTTATAATATTATATTTAAATCTCACTTTTAAAAAGTGATTATCATCACATGGATTTGTCTAAGATCAGTCCAATGTGTCAGCCTCTGATCGTGGCGACGGTTTTGCTTTGACATTTCGCAAAATGAACAATTTATTTCCATATAAAAAATGAATAAAATAACTTATTAGTATCTAGTACTAGATTTTGATATTGTTGTATTTATATTATTTAAAATAAGGTCAATAGAAGGACTTGAATTGATATGACCAATAATGGTGGAATTGTGGGTGTATTATATGTGCCAACAACCAGCAAAGGAACAATAAAAGCTACTCATTAAAAAATCAAAATTCCAAAAAAAAAAAAAGAATAATATTGTTTTTGATAAGTAAATAACAATTATAATTATAATAATATTGTTGACCGTTCATAGATGTCGCATGCGTGCACTGTGTATGACTTAGTGTATGGGTTGCATCGTTGAAAAATTTATGGATGAGCACTTGTAATGAATCATTGACAAAAATAAGCGACTTTGCTATGAAACCACGTAAATGATCCAGTCCATTTCAAATAATAATAGTAAGTGTATGTGTTATATATTATACTATACATTATATATATATATATATAAATAAATAAAAAAGGTCATCCGGATTACACACGGGAACTATCCTATTACAAATTCATTGAACGACCTCAGACCCTGTTATTTATTTATTTATTTTATGAAGGTCAGTCTAGTATAAGATTTCTTATTAGAAGCTAGATATATATATCTTATCTTGTTCTCCCCCTTTTTTTCCATTCAAATGAAAATAGTGACTTCAAATAAAGGTAAAGTTATGTTTGCAATCTTATTATATTTAACTTATGACAAAATTAATTTTGAATACATACATTAATAGAGGTCGAGGTCGGCAAAACCTTTTATCTTATTGTGCTTTTTAAACAAGAAAAGTGACAAAAAAATATAAAAAATTGCAGACAGAACTCCAAATTTTGACCTAATAATTTGTGTGTGTCCCTCTCTCTCTTGGATAGGATTAATGTGTCTTCTTGACAAAACAATGAAAAAGTTAGAAAAAAGATGAACTTGGCACATAAGATTTTGATTAAATTAGCATTCAATTATAACAGCTTTGTCAAAATAGTGGGGTGATGAAGCCAAACTTTTACCTTTAAGTAAAGGTAGCACAAAAGAAAGGTCAACTAGATCGTTTGAGTTGTCAAAAGCAATGGCTTGTGTACAATTTCTTCTTCTTCTTCTTCTAGGTTAAAATATATAAATTACTCTTAGTCCACCTCCTAGGACCTTAAGTTTTTGAGAGAATGGATAAACTAACATAGTATGTAAGAGGTCCTGAGTTCAAACCCCTGTAATTGCACTCTTTATTGTAATTGCACTCTTTATCTCTTTGTTTGTTGTGTGCATGTAATTTATGGTAGTAAATTGTGGATTTAAAACTAGATTCAGCTATAATTTTTAGTACGAGTATGTTGCAGATGTGGAGCCAAATCAAGTCGACACCCCAGCACAAAGGAAGAAAACTGGAGAAAAATGCGTCCTTGGAAGGCAGAGAGCCAGCGCCGCGGCTCTGGCAGAAGAGCGCTGTGGCGCTGGGGCGAGGGCGCCTCGGCGCTAGGACAAGGGCGCCTAGGCGCCATGTGGAGAGCACCTAGGCGCCAGGAGGTTTAAGCCTAGGCTGAATGTGGATGGCGCCTAGACGCCAGGAGAAGAGCGCCTAGGCGCCGCAGGGGAGCGCCGCGGCGCTGACGCGCTGTGTTGCACGATGTTTGTTGAGTCAGAGTCGGATTCAAATGCCCTAAAAATGGGAAACCACTAGGGTTTCTCATTAGTTGCTATTTTTCTCCTCATTTGGTTATAAATAGACACAAGGTGGCTAGGGTTGGGTGTGTGAATTTGTGTGTGAAAATTAAGAGTGGCATAATTTTGTGTGAGGTAAAATTCTTGAGAGCTCCATACTTGAGAGAGAAAAATTCTCACAGGGTGCTAGATAGAAGAGAGTTTTGGTAAGCACAATTTGAGAGTGTGTGAGAAACTTCTCTTGTAATCTGTAATCTCCTTTATCATAGTGGAATCTGCAAGCGACAGAAATAGGACGTAGTCTCAAATTTAGACGAACCTGTATAAAAATTTGGTGTCTCTTTTTCTTCTTTTCTCCTATTTATTTTCTGCAATTGTTCGTTCTTGCGATCCTTGGAATTAGGAGTCGCCTAATTCCCCAATAACTGGTATCAGAGAGGAGGTTTTGATCAAGAACGATGACTGGAGAAGAAGGTATGGCAGCCGGTATCACCAAATTTGATGGTTCAGATTTTTCCTATTGGAGGATGCAAGTTGAAGACTATCTCTACAACAGGAAACTGCACTTGCCCTTGGGTAATAAGCCCGAAGGCATGAAGGATGAGGAGTGGAATCTCCTTGATAGACAGGTGCTTGGTGTGATCCGTTTGACCTTGTCAAAGAACGTTGCCCACAACGTTGCAAAGGAGACTACTACAGCAGGGATGATGAAGGCTCTGTCAGAGATGTATGAGAAGCCCTCAGCCAACAACAAGGTACATCTCATGAAGAAGCTCTTTAATTTAAAGATGCCTGAAGGTGCCTCGGTGGTAGAGCACCTGAACAGTTTCAACACCGTCCTGAACCAATTGGTCTCGGTAGAGATTAAATTCGATGATGAGATCAATGCCCTAATCCTTTTGGCCTCGTTACCAAACAGTTGGGAACCCATGAGGGTGGCCATTACAAATTCGCTTAGGAATGCCAAATTAAAGTTTGTTGATGTCAGAAATTCTATTCTGGCGAAAGAAGTTCGCAGGAAGGACTCAGGAGAAGCCTCTTCGTCGAACTCGACCCTTAATGTTGATAATAGGGGTAGGAAACTTGACAAGCAATCCAACAGGGATAATGGCAGGAGAGGCAAGTCAAGGAATGGGAGAAGCAAGTCAAGGAACGGTAGGACAATGGAGTATTGGAACTGTGGGAAGACGGGCCACTTGAAAAAGAACTGCAGGGCTCCAAGGAAGAACGAAGACAAGACCTATGACGCAGCTAACGTCGCCACTGAAAAGCAACAGGATGCCTTAATCTTGTCAGTCGACAGTTCTTTTGATTCGTGGGTGATAGACTCAGGAACATCATTCCACACCACTGCACACCGTCATGTCCTGGAGAATTATGTTGCTGAAAATCACGGTAAGGTTTATCTCACTGATGGAGAACCTTTGGATATAGTTGGCATTGGAGATGTCAGTTTAAAAATGCCTAATGGGTCTGTGTGGAAGATTCATAAGGTGAGACATGTTCCCAAACTGATACGCAACTTGATTTCGGTGGGACAACTGGATGATGAAGGACATAAAGTGACCTTCAATTGTGGAGGTTGGAAAGTCACGAAAGGAGCAATGGTTGTTGCTCGGGGACGCAAGGCTGGAACTCTCTACATGAACTCAAGTTGCAGAGATACCCTAGCAGTTGCTGATTCTGCTGCCAATACCTAGCTATGGCATTATAGGCTTGGTCACATGAGTGAAAAGGGTATGAAGGTGCTTCATTGCAAAGGAAAACTGTCGGGTTTGAAAACTGTTGATCACAGTTTGTGTGAAGCCTGCATCTTTGGTAAACAGAAGAGAGTGAGTTTTTCAAAGATGGGTAGAGAGCCTAAGTCCAGGAAATTGAAGCTAGTTCACACTGATGTGTGGGGGCCTGCGCCGGTGACTTCCTTTGGCGGCGTAAACTACTATGTTACATTCATAGATGACTCAAGCAGAAAGGTATGGGTTTACTTTCTGAAAAACAAATCTGATGTCTTTGACACTTTCAAGAGATGGAAAGCCATGGTGGAGAACGGGACAGATTTGAAGGTGAAGTGCTTGCAGTCTGACAATGGGGGAGAGTATTTAGGTGAAGATTTCAGGTGGTACTGTGCTGAGAATGGGATAAAGATGAGGAAGACCATTCTAGGGAAACCACAACAAAATGGGGTAGCTGAGAGGATGAACAAGACTTTAAACGAGCGTGCTAGAAGCATGAGGTTGCATGCAGGGCTGCCAAAGATGTTTTGGGCTGAGGCAATTAACACAGCCGCTCATCTGATCAACAGAAGTCCATCCACACCGCTGAAGTTCAAGCTACCGGAAGAAGTCTGGAGCCATAAACAGGTTGATCTGTAACGCCCCTATATGGGGGTTAACAGTTTTTAATGAGATAAAATAAAAATAAATAATAAAAGTAAAACCTTAAAAATAAAATTTGCCCGGGACTTAAATGAAAACTCTCAACTCAAAAATAAAAATATAAACGACAAATAAACCACAGTTTTAAATGTAGCACCTTAAATTTAATAATATAAACTGTTGTCATCATCATTTTAACCCTCAACACATTATAATACAGTCACAGAAAGTAACAATTGATGCTTACATTATCATGAAGAACATTCTCAACGATTGAAGCAGTCCCAATGTAATATAGTTACATCACTTCCTCAACTGTATTTCTCGTAGCCACCTCACACTTAGTGAGTCCTGAAAAGATATAAACATAAGGGAATGAGCAACACTATGCTCAGTAGAGAAAGCCATTACTCACCTTTAGGTTTTTATCATTACCACATTAAAATCTGCATGGTTAGTAAGTCACATCATATTCCAGATTATGAGGTTTATTATGATCACATCTTATGGATACCGTAGTTAATCATTACCAAGTGTCATAATTACACATTTATACAAATATTACCAATCATCATTGTTCCTAGGTATCCATGTTAAATTGAGTATCACTCAACTCATCGAAACCCAAATGGGCGCACTTGATCACCCTATAAACATTCCAAGGGTGTTCCGGTGAGGGGACATCAAGCCCCGAGTCCTCACCAAATCGATTCCTGTACAGTGTGTTCTGGGACTTTCAACCCAAGGAAGCGTCATCACCTTCCCCCTATTTTACCTTTTAGGGTATTCATGCCCAAGGACGTAACCGTCGCCCTTTTCATGTCTCACAATTTCTCTATATTAAATCATTATTAATAGAGTTAATTTTCCTAACCATGCTTCTCAATTTATAACATGTGTCAATTCATTATGTTCCTCGCCGTACAATACAAGACGAGTCCATGTCATAATTTCATATGTGATACTCATATAATATCAGTTCAACATAGATATATATATATTGCGGCAAAACAATCAATTTTAATTCTAACCTCACAAAAGATGAGTAATAGAATCCCTACCTTTCAAGCTTATCAACAGTCTCTTAATCCTGGAATCAATTAACGTTAGCTCCATACTCCCTTGATCTTGAACTCCAAGCAAAACAGATCCAGTTGTATCTCGCTGTATCTACGAAGCATCCTCTGTAATGCTCCTCGAGCGACTATGAATGGCTAGGAATGCTTCCTGGAGATCATTCATTCTTGAAACTGTCATTCTGGACTCCGATACTGCTGTTTGAATCGCCTCGATTCACGTGCAGTCGGTACCGGATGATTTTCATCGGAGTGGAATTTGCTCGAACGGAGGTCACCATTGCGTCCAGAGCATCGAAACGAGTCGGGAGGCGGTCTCGGATCTTCGATCGGAGGTCCGGATTACAAAATTCCAATTTAGCCTTTGACTGGCCGTTGACCGGCGTTGACCCACCGTTGACCGGCGTTGACCGACTTTGACCGTCGTTGACCGGCGTCAATCGGGGTCCGTTGGCAGCTGGGCTCGGGCCTACCCCCCCTAAATCGACCCTTCTGAGTCCAATGGCGGGGGTCAATTTCACCCAATTCTGCCTCTAACATAGCGGGTCGTGAAGTACAACGTCGGTAGAAATGGATGAGCTCCGATCTTGATTCTCCGACGATGGAAACCTGAAATTGGCTGAGGGCTTTTGCTACCCATCCTCCTATGAGCATTTCCCCTCATCCAATTTGAAGAAACGTGGCTGGGAAAAGCCAAAACGGAGACTCCCGCGGCGGTTGACGGCGGCGTTGGCCGTTCTCCGGCGAAACCGGCTCCTTCCGTGCAATTGATCGAGGGGTTTTACTCCCCTTGATCCTCTGAACTCATTGGGAGGGGTGGTGTCAGTCACCTCCTCCGGCAAGGCGGAGTTCCACCATGGGGGCGGCGGTGCAGGGCGGCAATAGACGGGCGGAGCAATCCGGCGGTTGTTGAGCTGCCACCAAGGGTGGGTTTTGTTCCTCTCATCACGGTGGTCGTGTAGGAACAAGAATCACGTCGATCGGACGTCGGACGGCGAAGATATCTCGTCGGAAAGAAATGGGTTTTGCCGCCACTTTGGGCGGCGCGTGTGGTCTCCTCCGGCGGCGTTTTGGGCGGCGCGGCACCTCGTTGGACTCAGCTCGTCGAGAGCTTTCCATTGGTGCGGGAGGTGTCGAAAAATAACGCCGGAATCTCAAACGAGATTTGAGGAGAAAGAGAGAAAATTCTAGAGAGAGAAAGAGGAGAGAGAAAGTGTCGAGTTTCTCTCAATTTTCTGATTTTTTTTTTTATATATATATATACTAAAAATTAATCTAATTACCTTAATACCCTTAGGGGAATAACGGGTGTCACATGATCTCTCTTACTTGAGAGTGTTTGGTTGTGTTTCCTATGCACACATTGATTCTGCTGCTAGAAGTAAACTAGATGCCAAGTCAAAGAAGTGTTTTCTGGTTGGCTATGGCAGACTTGAGTTTGGTTATCATCTTTGGGATGACCAAAGTCGGAAGATTATCAGGAGCAAGGATGTGATCTTCAACGAAGGTGTTCTGTACAAGGACAGAGATAGCACGGACTCCAGGGGTTCAGGTTCTAAAGACAAGAAGCCTGAGGTGATTCCATTGAAGGATCTTCCTGAAGTGGAGGTGCAAAATCCAGAGGTTGAAGACCATGAAGACACAGCTCCAGAAGGAAACCAGAGGACTCCTGCCACACCAGTTAGGAGGTCTAGCAGGACAATTAGACCACCGCGGAGATACTCCCCATCTCTGCATTACATCTTGTTGACCGACAGAGGTGAGCCAGAGAGCTATGATGAAGCTGTGGAGGCTGGAGATTCGGTCAAGTGGGAGTTAGCCATGAGGGATGAGATGGATTCCTTAATGTCCAATCAGACATGGCAACTGGTAAAGTTACCATAGGGTAAAAAGTCCTTGCACAATAAGTGGGTATACCGGATTAAAGATGAATCTGATGGCAGCAAACGGTATAAGGCAAGGTTGGTGGTAAAAGGCTTTCAGCAGAAAGAAGGCATCGACTTCAATGAGATTTTTTCTCCGGTGGTGAAGCTAACCACGATTAGGACGGTACTTGCGCTAGTGGCAAATGAGGACTTGTTCTTGGAACAGTTGGATGTGAAGACAGCTTTTCTCCATGGTGATTTGGAGGAGGAGATCTACATGAAGCAGCCACAAGGATTCGAAGTACCGGGTAAGGAGAACTTAGTGTGCAAACTTCAGAAGAGCTTGTATGGCCTCAAACAAGCTCCCAGGCAGTGGTACAAGAAGTTTGACGGGTTCATGTGCAGCAACGGTTTCCTGAGGTGTTAGGGAGATCACTGTTGTTATGTGAAGAATTTTGGTGATTCTTACATCATACTGTTGCTATATGTCGATGATATGCTGATAGCAGGAGGTTGCAAACAGGAGATTGACAAGCTGAAGAAGGAGCTATCTAAGGAGTTTGCAATGAAGGATTTGGGTGCTGCAAAACAAATCCTTGGGATGAGAATAACGAGGAACCGTAACAGTCTGAAACTGTCACAAGAAGAATATGTTGAAAAGGTGCTGAGCAGATTCAACATGGGTAATGCGAAGCCTGTGAATACTCCTTTGGCCAGTCACTTCAAGTTATCAAAGGAGCAATCACCGACCACGGAGCAGGAACGAGACCACATGGCCAAGGTGCCTTATGCTTCCGCTATAGGCAGTCTCATGTATGCCATGGTTTGTACCAGACCAGACATTGCACATGCAGTGAGAGTTGTGAGTAGGTACATGAGTAATCCAGGAAAACAGCATTGGGAGGCAGTAAAGTGGATTCTCAGATATCTGAGAGGTACTGCGGGTTTAGCATTGTGTTTCAAGAAGTCAGACTTGGGACTACAGGGCTATGTTGATGCTGATATGGCTGGAGACATTGATGGCAGGAAAAGTACCACCGGTTATGTCTACACTTTGGGTGGCACTGCAATTAGTTGGGTCTCGAAGCTGCAAAAGATAGTTGCACTCTCTACAACAGAAGCATAGTATGTGGCAATGACAGAAGCGAGCAAGGAGATGATTTAGTTGTAGTCGTTTCTGAAAGAACTGGTTCACAAGCAGGAAAGGAGTGCATTACATAGTGACAGTTAGAGCGTCATTCACTTGGTGAAAAATCCCGCATTTCATGCTAGGACGAAGCATATACAATTGCAGTATCACTTCATCAGGTCGGCTTTGGAAGATGGAGTGTTGAAGTTTGAGAAGATTCTTGGGAGCCAGAATCCGACATATATGCTCACCAAGACGGTTCCGATTGAGAAACTGAAGTTGTGCGCAACTTCAGTTGGACTTCTCCATGAGGCGTGAGAAGTTGTTGCCGCTGCAGTGGGAGATATGGTGATTGATTTAGTCT
Organism: Artocarpus heterophyllus; assembly: GCA_025403435.1. NCBI lineage: Eukaryota > Viridiplantae > Streptophyta > Magnoliopsida > Rosales > Moraceae > Artocarpus > Artocarpus heterophyllus. The sequence continues at coordinate 244,776 of JAJQZP010000438.1, forward strand.
CCAAGTGGGAGATTGTTGTAGATGTGGAGTCAAATCAAGTCGACACCCCAGCACAAAGGAAGAAAACTGGAGAAAAATGCGTCCTCAGAAGGCAGAGAGCCAGCGCTGCGGCTCTGGCAGAAGAGCGCCGCGGCGCTGGGGCGAGGGCGCCTAGGCCCCAGGTGAAGAGCGCCTAGGCGCCAGGACAAGGGCGCCTAGGCACCATGTGGAGAGCGCCTAGGCGCCATGAGGTTTAAGCCTAGGCCGAATATGGATGGCGCCTAGGCGCTAGGAGAAGAGCGCCTAGGCGCCGCAGGGGAGCGTTGCAGCGCTCGTTTCGAGCGCCGCGGCGCTAACGCGCTATGTTGCGCGATGTTTGTTGAGTCAGAGTCGGATTCAAATGCCCTAAAAATGGGAAACCACTAGGGTTTCTCATTAGTTGCTATTTTTCTCCTCCTTTGGTTATAAATAGACACAAGGTGGCTAGGGTTGGGTGTGTGAATTTGTGTGTGAAAATTAAGAGTGGCATAATTTTGTGAGAGGCAAAATTCTTGAGAGCTCCATCCTTGAGAGAGAAAAATTCCCACAGGGTGTTAGATAGAAGAGAGTTTTGGTAAGCACAATTTGTGAGTGTGTGAGAAACTACTCTTGTAATCTGTAATGTCCTTCATCATAGTGGAATCTGTAAGCGGTAGAAACAAGACGTAGTCTCAAATTTGGACGAACCTGTATAAAAATTTGGTGTCTCTTTTTCTTATTTTCTCCTATTTATTTTCTGCAATTGTTCGTTCTTGCGATCCTTGAAATTAGGAGTCACCTAATTCCCCAACAGAGTAGAATACCTGATTAATAAGTATTGAAATCCAAACGTAAATGTCTATTGCCCCACTCAAAGAGTGGTTATTTAATAGCTGATTAACATCAATAGTTTACCATTATAATATTAGGTCGTTAAATAGAATTAATGGTGACGAAAAATCGTTTTGCTAAATATAATTATGATTATTTTTTTATACAAGGTTATTATGGTCGTCACAACTAAATGCTACAAACATTTAGCCATATGTGTCTTGAATCCTAATATTTACCTATACGATTGCTCATTGTTTAACCGACATGCGAGGGAGAGTGTTAAAATATATATACTATTGTTAGCCCACCTTCTAACAATAACAAGGCGTTTGATGCGTAGGTTAAGCCATTTCAAACCATGCCGATGGTTCAAACTGATGTTTAGTTAAGTTATAATTGAAGCCGGTTCAAACGATAGAGGCGTTTTTTAAAACGGCCTAAACCTCCAAAATTCAAACCTTGTCCTCTCTCAAGTTCACACAGTTTGAACCGTTTTCTATAATAAAAACTATTTACACTCTTGTTTTCTTTTTATAGACTATATTTTTTCAAACATCAGTTTTCGTTTTAAATCTTTACGTTCCAAACTTAGTTCAATACCATAGTTTAAGCCACATAGTGTAGAACCCATAATTTAAACCATAAAGTTTTAAATTATATCATTTCGAATCTACGTACCAAATAAACTATAAGCACTTGGGAGAATCGGTAAACTATTTTGGGTGCTATTTCAATTTGTTCTTCGCCGGATTTTTGAGTGACAATTGACCTACTTCCGATCGAATGTTGAGAAATGGTTAATCATGTCATCCAATAGTATTTTCTTGTTCCCGTTACCCGTTGCAGATTAGGAATCTTTTCAAGGGTACGTGAATGAAATGAAATAATTGTACAATCTTTTTTTTTTTGGGTAATTATTTGCATATTTATATATATATATATATAGAGAGAGAGAGAGAGAGTCTAAATGAACCAACCTTTTAATTGGGTTTAGAATCCCCAAATTGTGAACTTATATACTATTTCATTGTATTGTTTTATATGGGAACATAGGGTTGAAATGTGAAATACTCAAACATTAAAATTAAGGATACAATCGAAATAGTTTAAAAGAACCTCAAATAAATATCACAACTAGAAAGATTTAGGAGGACAAACTAAAAAAAAAAAGAGTATAAAAAAACAGCTGACAGGGGCAAAAGCAGAATAATCATTTTGGACCAGAAAGTGGCTCCGAGACAACCTTTCGCGTATAAAAATGTAAAAGTGAAGACTACAGGAAGAAGTTTCTTTACACGGGCTTTGAACTTTTACCCTTATGTAACGCCCTTGAAAAGAAGCTTTCGTTCAAGAAGAATGAACATGATGTATTTGATGATTTAATATGAAAAGTTTAAGAGAAGGTTATCGAAATTGTCTTAAGAAAGGGACTCCTAGAATTTTTATTTCACACAAATATTGTATTTGAAAAATCATTTTCATATTCATTGGGTTATAATCTTACTATTTACATATATGTGGGTCCTAATTTAATATATAATGTACTTTTTAAACTTTTTTATTGTTTTGTTAAAGAGCATGATTATAGCTTTATAGAGTTAAATAGGATTTTTTATTTGTTTTTATTTTTCTTTCTATTTTTTTTATAATAAAAAAGAACATACCATTGTTGTTTTCATCTTATGGTATCATTACTTCCAAAAAAGTCCTTGATTTTGAACAACTTCATGGTCAAAAATTAGAGGGTGTTTAGAAGGGTAGTGGAAATCCTGGTTTGTATTACTTTTTTAGTTATAAATAATATAAAACTTTTATATGTCATAGTAACAAAAAAAAATCACTATAATATAAAGCTCTTACACGTTACAATAAAAATAGTTCTAACCAACAATTTTTATTATTTTTTCAAACATTAGTCGGTAATTAACTAGAGGTGAAGCCTCTGTGGGACCCTCATCTACCAAAAAAAAAAGAACCAAAAAAAAAATTGACGGCTGTTTTCAAGTCCATGTGGCCCGGTTAAATCCTTCCTTTTAATTCCTTTTTTTCTTGACTTTTTCTTGTTACATCCTTTTAAGGTATTTTTTTTTTCCTTCACTTTTTCTTGTTATAGCCCTCTTAAGGTTTTATGTTTTCAACTTTATGTAAAGAAGGACAATACACGTCATGAAAAAATAGTTTCACAACACGTACAAAAAATTGTCTTTGACATTTTATTTAATAATATGATCTTTTAAGTGTGTTTAAAATTATAGTTTTTGAGTTAGGTTATTTGTTAGAAAAACGTACTAATTTCTCACTTTTGTCCTCCTTAACTCAAATTCTATCGTTAATCTAGCTAAGATTTTGCTTCTTTTTTTTTTATTTTTTAACTTGAGGGCGAAGGAATTATAATTATTCACCTTTAAATGAAATTGGATATGATTTTACCGACAGGCTACACCAAAACCACTACTAAAATTTTGCTTTTCAGTAGTTTTTTTTTTTTTTGTCTATTTGTAATCTTAGTCTTTATATTTCAAAATAAAAATACGTGTACAAACCACTTGGATCACTCGAATTTTGTAGTTTTAACCTTTTTGTGTGCTTTATATATTCTTTTAGATATTTAATTTCTAAAAGCCAAATTTAAAAAATTTTAGGCGGACAAAGATTGATAACGATACTAAATTCGTCATTGTTTCAAGCGGAAGAAGCTATCGCAAAAAAGAAGATTGGAGGAGTTATTTAAAAGCCAAAAAAATCTTATTTTCCCTTAAAAAGCTGCAATTGGGTTAAAGAACACTGACTTTTGCTTAAAAATGCCTTGACAAGTGAAGATACTTGGCAACAAAAACAATCCACACAATAAACCGAACCAAACTAAACACCATTTTAGTACTCAACCAAATTGAATTCTCCACTTCATCACAAAAACAGAAAAGAAAAGGCTTAAAAAAGAAACAATTTTCCAAAATGTAATCATTAACAAGGCAAGAGTCAATTACTCCGAATAAAATGAGTAAGGATTTGAATGGTTCTTCTATATGATATTTACTTCTTTTTCAAAATCATCAACATGGCCATTCAATTTTTATCAAACAAAAAAATAGTAGCGTGACCCAAAAAGATGAGAATCCTTATAGCAGATAAGGTAATTTTGTATCATCGATAGAGCACGAATATTTTAATTGTCGGATTAACTTTTTAACGGTCTAATTTACGATTGGAAGTAATTTTGTATTGTGCACTGTAAATTTATAATATGAAAAGTCACATATCAAACCGTTAAAAAGTTAATCTGATAAATGAAACATAATGATCTACCAGTGGTACAAAATTTCTCCAAAAAAAAAAAAAAACTTAAACAAAGAGCTCAATATTACCCATTAGGTAATTTATTTATTTCTTTCTTTCCCCTTTTTTTTTTTGAAATGGGGAACACAATAACTATGCTAATCTCAATTATTTTATTCCATTTGAGTAGAAACCAAAGTGCCAAAAAACACCTAACAAATCATCCCTCTCCCTCACTCGCTTTCACAACGCGTGTGTCCCACTTGCCTTCCCCCTATATGATTGCTCTCCCTTCCTCTCTTGTTTTTTGATTTCCTCCTCGTTGGATACGTTTCTAACTTCCCTGCTGTCTCTGTTGGACAAATCTGAGCGTCAAATTATTGGTAAGTTCCTTGATCAAACTCATTTTCAGCCGTTGATTTTTTCCTTCCAAAGAATTTTCATTTCGCCACATTTTTCCAGCTTGTAATTTCCCCTAATTATGCTAAAGCTAGTTAGCTCTTAATCTCTCTCTCTTTATTGATTGCAAAGTAAAACGCCGTTTTCCGGCCAAGTTCTTGGTCGGTAAGTTTCTTCGCATTTTTCTTCTTTTTCTTCTTTATTTTATTTTATTTTATTTTATTTATATTATAAGTTTATCAATTTCTTGGGGGTGAAATTTTCCTGGGTTTGATTCAGTTTTTTATTTGTATTTCTTCCATAATGTGTCAGAATTTAGGGTTTTTTTGGGGCTTATGGTTTTTGATTTGATTTCTTTATTGAATTTTGATGCTTTTTTTATCCTCCTCTCAAAACGTTCTGCTTGGTAGCTGAGAAATTGAAGGGGAAAGTTTTGAACTTCAATGTTTGATCTGCATAATTTCGGTTTAAAATGCATATTTTATTTTTCGTCTTGTCGGTTTTGCTATTTCCGTTAATCTTGTCATCTACGTGCTTAGAAGTTCACAAATCCATAATTTACTTTGCTTTTGTCGTAAATTTTTTTTTTGAGGGTTTAGATGATAAATAATGGAGGCTTTTGTTTTTTAATCATTACTGTACTATCTATTGTTGTTGTTATTATTATTATTATTATTATTATTATTTTCAATTTACGTATCAATACTGCTGCAAAATAAAATAAAATAAAAATAAAAAACAAAAAAAAGTCAAAGTTTTGTGAAAATGGGTTTACGTTATTAACTAATTAGTTTGTAATGATTTTCTTTGAATTCCCAAATTTTGAATTGCAAGGTTAAGATGGTTTTGATGATGAATTGTAGTGAAGCATACTAGGAGCAGCACCTCCCCCTTGTTGTTGTTGTTGTTCGTCTTCTTCAGTAAATGGGCTGTTTACAGTCTACAGGAAGGAGACAATTCCCAGGATATGAGGACCCGGTCGTCCTCGCTTCGCAGACGGCATGTAAGTTGTTTTCTCTTTCAATTAGAACAATTTTTTATTTTTTTATTTTTTAGTTTTTGGTAATTTTTTGACTTCTGATGACCAAAGCAAACATACATCCGGCTATAGTTTTAAGTGGTCGCAAATTCATAAACCATCTGTGGAACTCATAGATAACATAGGTTTCGTGCAAAAGATGAGAATTTTTGACTGGTTGAGAACCCTTAGTGATTCTTCTTCATTAGCTCATTGGTTTGTCTTGCTACCATCTCTTTCTTGTTAATTTAAAGTTTACATTATGTGTTAATTTTTAATCTCCAGTTAGCGTTAGCGAAGTTGAAGCCTTGTTTGAGCTGTACAAGAGCATCAGCAGTTCTGTCATTGATGATGGGTTAATAAACAAGGTATTCTTGTTTGAGCTGTATTATTTGGCTTTTGCTTACTGTTCTGGTTATTGTTTAATTTCTCTGGTTGAGATCTGAACTATGTTTTAAAGTTCCTTAATTCTGTTGTTGGTGCTCTGTATAACAAGAATGGTTGTTCATAGATCTGTGCAAATGCACTTTCTTTAAATATTAGAAAAAAAAACTAACCTCAAGTTTAACTTACTTGATGCTCTTGTTTAGAAAGTATGCTTTTTTATACTTTATACTAATAATGATATTTGAAAGTGAGAAAATATGCTTCTCTTGGGTACGCACTAACATGATATGTGTAGATGTTATATGCGTCTCTTAACTAAATGTTCTTGCTGTATATGCAGGAAGAGTTTCAGCTGGCTCTTTTCAAAAACAGGAAGAAAGAGAACCTCTTTGCAAATCGGGTATTGCATTGTGTTTTGTAAATACATTTTTTTTTTGAGGGGGCCGGGGTGAGGTTTAACCGATGATTCTATTGGGAACAGATACAATTTAAATGCTTGAAACTGTCTAAATAACATATTATATGTGTTGAATTTATTGCTCTCTATTTTTATAAATAACTTGTATTGACTACTATTTGTATTGCCACACTCTGGTAAGTTAATTTGACAAACAAAAGTTGGATTCAGATGCCTTCACCAATGTGTGAGTGGATGAGCTTGACGCACTAAAATTAAAGTAAGGAAACAAAACAGTTTTGCTCGATTTAAGCGCAGCTGACTATAAAGTTTACTCAAGATGCTAAACTAAGTCCGTCGTCCTTTTTGACTAAAAATATGAAAAAAAAAAAAAAGGATTTTTGCAATATCTGAGCCGCCCCCCCCCCCCCCAAATTTATAAATTTAGAGTGTAATTTAATCACCACTTTTGACACAATTTATCTGTTTGAGTTTGGGGGATTTTCTTCCTTTTTATTTTTAGGGATGAATTCTTAAATTTGATTACTTTCATTTGCAGATCTTCGATTTGTTTGATGTCAAGCAGAAGGGATACATTGATTTTGGTGACTTTGTTAGGTCACTTAATTTCTTTCACCCGAATGCTCCACAAGAAGACAAGATTGATTGTAAGTTGAAAATCTAGATAGTTGACTGCAAAGAGCAGAATGCTAAGTTCCGTACATCGTTCTGCATGTTTATGTTGGTATTATTGAGCTGTTGTGATTGACATTTTTGAACTTTATCGCAGTTTCATTTAAGCTCTACGACTTGGATAATACAGGCTTTATCGAGCGCCAAGAGGTGTGTTAGTGCTGCTCTTTAAGTGGCATTTTCTATATCTTGATATGTTCTTGTTGAGCATGTTATGTTACTTTTTCTCTGTCATGATATGCTTGATTTGAATTATTTGGTATGCATAATTATTTATCAAGTGTCAGGACTTAAAACTCTCTTTTCTCTGGTACATTTACTTTAACGAGTCGTAACATTTTAATGCTTATTTGAGGGAAAAGAAAAAGTTTTCAGTACTTTTTCTCTCAATCTTTCTTTCTTTTAGTTCTGTCTGATTGTATCTGCTTATGCATCTCTCTTGTATCGTATGTGCAGGTCAAGCAAATGTTGATTGCACTTCTTTGTGAATCCGAAATGAAGCTGGCTGATGAGACCATTGAAATAATACTTGATAAAGTAAGTAACTTTCTTGTAATCTAAGTTCATACTAAAATGACTATTTGTTACTTGTTATCCACTCATTTTTCAATGTCTTAGAAAATTTCTTACTTACACTTAAAGCTATTCATTTTCTGGTGACAGACTTTCATGGAAGCTGATGTCAACGAAGATGGGAAAATAGACAAAACCGAATGGAAAAACTTCGTTTCCAAGAATCCGTCGCTATTGAAGATCATGACCCTTCCATATTTGAGGTTTGCAAATTTCAATCCATTAACTTCTCCTCACCTGCAAGATACAGCATGTTAGAATCTGTGGACAATATTATAATCCATTTTTCTTGAATTAATTGCAGGGATATTACAACAACATTTCCAAGTTTTGTGTTTAATTCGGAGGTAGACGAGATTGCGACATAAGATACTATTATGGTTTAGGAAGATCTGTGCAGTTAGGGTGGAAAATTTTCCTTTTGCGTGTTTGTGTATCTTGAGACCAAGCATGTGAGAAATGAAACGTGGATTTGGGGGAAAATGGGTAGAGAGGTTGAGAGAAAGGAAAGAGAAGAGAAGAAAAGAAAAGGGGATGAATGTATTGATATAAATGAAAGCTGTCTAAAATTGGTTTATTGGAGGGTTGTGGCTGAAGTTTATATTAGCTGCTCAGTCAAATTGTAAAGCAACTTCTGAATTTTGTTTTTTTGTTTTTCTTTATTAACTTCTATTTTTTTTTATTTTATTAGTTTCTTGTTAGTTTTTTTTCACTCTATTTGCAATACTTTGCTCGTGGGCAAGTAAGTTTCCACACTTGTAACATTTTTTTTTTCTTTTGCTTCTCTTAGTCAATAGCGTCAATGCATTATTTTAAGAGAAAATTTCAAGTTAGTAGTTTGTGTTATATTAAAATATGAGTTTGGTATCTTATGTTTTGGAATATTTTATATCGATACTTCGATCTTTTAGAATTTTTTTTTTTGTATTCAGAGGCTTTTTTGGATACTAAATATGTATTTTTTGTGTTTTTTTGGGTCCTAAAAAAAGCCTCTGGGTACTAAAGGAAGTTTTCTAAAAGATCGAGGTATTGATACAAAATATTTTGAAATATAACATATCAAACTCATATTACGATATAATACAGTGTACTAAATTGACATTATCTCTTTTAGCCACCACTGAAATGTTTTGTATAAAATCATCAAAATTCCCTTATTGGGGAAAAACAAGGCAGATTGAAAGAATTTGGAATGCATTTTGGATGATTCGCATTCCCGGGTTACATGTTAGACGCGTTAAATTTTCATAAAACTATGTCAAGACTTCTATTCTATTTATTACTGGACTTTTTGATTCTTTTTTGTTACGAGTTTTTGACGTCTTTTCCTCCAAATTTTGAATGAATTAGCAAGTAAATTGACAAGTGATATTAAGATTTCAAAGGAAATGCTATTCTTCCTCCAATGAGCTCACATACCATGTATAAAAGTTTTTGTTTAAATTCTAACAACCGTCATTAATTTGGAGGCAAACTTATAATACTTTATTAAAATTAAAAATCACAAAACGATTTGATCATTATAAAAAAAATTTTAAGGAGAAATGTGCAAAATACTCTGATTAAATGGGAGCCAGGAGACGAACCCATTCTACACCAAGGAAAAACATTTACCACCTCAGTCACAAACCCCCCATTAGTTTTTTAAATTTTGTCATTCTCTGGGTTCTATAGCATGATATTTTACTAGTTTTTTTCCTCTTTGAGTAGTAATTTTTACAATTTGAACCCGAGAAGAAATCAGGTTGATTCAACCCACATAAAGCCTGAGTTCAAAATACATAAACAAATCGCATACTCTTTTTTTTTAAGTAAAAATATTATTTGGTAGAAAAAAGGATCGCTTCTTTTACAATCTCTTTTTAACATAACAACTGTACCCTAATTCAAAGACGATTAGGGTTGATGTTGTTGTTGTTGTTGTTCTTTTTTTTTTTTTTTTTGGTGAAAAGGCCACTTTGAAGGCAATAGATTCTGAAGTTAGTATTATCTTTCACCCATTTTCTAGTTCACAGTGGAAGCTAAACTTGTAGTGATCTTCTTGCAACAATTTTATTTTTGAAGGCCTTTGTTGCACAATTCCTTTCAATTTTAACGCATATTTTTCTCTAAAAAGAAATAGTTAAGTTCAAATTTAACCCCTAAAAATAAAAATTTATTCTAATTCATCCCTCACAAGTTTATTTTTGAAGGCCTTTGTTGCACAATTCCTTTCAATTTTAACGCATATTTTTCTCTAAAAAGAAATAGTTAAGTTCAAATTTAACCCCTAAAAATAAAAATTTATTCTAATTCATCCCTCACAAGTTTATTTTTGAAGGCCTTTGTTGCACAATTCCTTTCAATTTTAACGCATATTTTTCTCTAAAAAGAAATAGTTAAGTTCAAATTTAACCCCTAAAAATAAAAATTTATTCTACTTCATCCCTCACAACTTGATTTTGCATAAAAAAAAGATGGAAACAACCATGTGATCCTCACGTGTTTGGTTGGTCAAATAACAAACAGTGGGATTATTTTCACATTTATCCCCAAATTATATCACGTTGTCCTCCGTCTTTTAAAACATACTATTTAATACTATCAAACTTTATTCTTTTAGCAAGCATTCTCCTTCCATCCAACTCTGTTAGTTTTTCGATGATTTTTTTAAAATATTTTTGTACTTTCTTCTTAAATTATGTCACTTATGTTATTTTGCTATTTGACTTTCAAAATATGCTACTATGTCCCTTTAATTTTTTATTAGTAAATAACCTCATTTCATCTAATTCTATTCAACTTAATTAATTGATTTGTTTTTCTTCTAACTTTATAAGACCTCCACATCAAGGCCATCTATATACCTACAACTTATATGAATACTTTTTACAGCGTGCTATTCATATACAAATACAAAGAAACTCAAAGGCGGGCTTTATAAGAAATTGTGTTTTTTTTAAAAAAAAAAACTTTAAGAACTCTATTCTTTTAAGGAATTTTGTTGTTTTTTTTTTTTTTCCTCCTTAGGCTATTTTTATTTAGTTAGAACGACCTATTACAAAAAATAATATTTTTTCCTTGGACAATTTTATTGTTTTTTTATTTTTCTTACGAAAAATCTTTTTTAACCCCATGAGGTTAAAACCCTGCTCCTTATAAAACAATGAGACATGGTCTGGTCTATATTCTACTTTTTAGATTAGGACTCACTGTTTTATAAGTAGCGATGTTTCAACCCTATATGGTTAAATAAGAATGCTATTTTCTTAAACTCTTTTTTATGTTTGAGATTTCCCCCCAAAATTTAGAAAAAAAAAAACATTGACTTGTAAAGCCAAACAATATTGGACAGAAAAAGATTATTTGCTAACAAAAAAATTAGGGGGACAGAGTAACATATTTTAAAAATCAGAAGAAAAATAATATAAGTAACAGTTTTGAGGGAAAAATATATGAATATTCTAAAAAAAACCATCTAAAGACTAACAGAGTTTGATTAAAGGGATTATTTACTAATAGAACAAAATTTAAGGGATCAAATTATATGTTTTAAAGATAGGATATAAATTTACATAATGACATAATTCGAGGGTAGAAATAAAAATAATCCTAAAAACTTAAATAAGATTTTTGGAGCGAAAATCCCTAAACCCTAAATTCCCTAACATGAAATCAGCAATGAACAAGAAATAAGCCCTAAAAACTCCCAAATTATTCGTCCGTGAGTCTCAAAACGACGAGGAAATGCCGAGTTGCAGAGGTAAGATGAATGCTTTGCCCTGATTTTTTTAGAAGAGATCGGTCCAGGAAGCTTTACTCATTTATATCGCGTCTTTTATTCTCTCTCTCTCTTCCTGTTAAAAAAAGAGGTTTTTTATTATTATTTTTTTATTTTTATAGATTCTCCTATAATTTGAGTTTGGTTCATACTCCTTTAAGTTACAGACACACACATATATATATTTACACATATTTGGAAGCGTTGAATTTCTTTGTATTGTTATATACAAATGCACTTACTGCAAATGGGATTTTTGTGCAGTTGTTTTGTGACCCAGTAATTAGGGGAAAACATGGTAATTATGTTTAAAAATGGTTTTTGAATGCAATTACTTGTTGATTCTCGTTTGAAGTTAGGTGTTGATTTACCAAGTTAACTTTATAGAAACCGCACTAGGCCTAGCTTGCTCGTTTCCGTTAGTGTCTTTTTTTTTTTGGATAACTGAAGCATCATAGTTGCAATTTGAAGCTCGAATGGGAGTTGTGTGTCAATTTGAATTTGAAGTATTCCCGATAAAATATACTTTTGGCTAAGCTTAATGTTCTCTGCTTACTGATGTCCTTGTACTGCTAAGTGCTGTTATGTTTTATGTACCTATTGGTTTTGGTGATATGTGTGTGTGGAAAAATTGGAAATCTATTATGACATTTTTGTTGGCTTGAACATGTACTTGCAGATGACTAGTCATGAGTTGAACTTAAGAAGAAAAGGAGAAATTCCTTTTGGAATTGTATGCTCATGTAGTGGGTTGAACCTTTGGTACCAGTTGTGGGTTAAGAGGAATACTTTAAAGTTGTTTTGGTGTATGAGTTTGCAAACTTTCGAAAATGTTTGCATCTAGGTTCTCCAAAGGAGCAGCACATTAGCTTTCTTTGCCACGACCGTGTTAGTCGCTCTTCATGGCACTACTATTGTAGAAAGAAGTTATGACTCGACCCTGTTTAGTGCGAAACGTTTCATCGGGATTTCGTGTGGCTTCTTCAACCATTCAGCGGACTGTCTTAAAATTGACTTATGATAGAAAGTTTATTGTCATTAGAAGTTTTCTGATGCCTGTGGTATCAGATGTTTCTTATCTACGAGATCGAATCTCTTCCGTCCACCACTTTTGCACTGAGCCTAAAAGGCTGTGTTGGGAAGCTTCCTCTCAAGAGGTCCTATTGAAAAAGCTCAAAAGAGAATTGAAATGTCGGCAAGTGGATGAAGCGTGGGAATCCTTTTTTGATTATAAGAAGTTGTATGGCTTTCCTGATGATTCCCTTGTGCATAGGTTGATAACTGAACTTTCATATTCGTCCGAACCTCGCTTTCTACGAAAAGCATGTGATTTAGTCTTGTTAATTTCAAAAGAGAAGTCAAGTCTACTGCAGAGTGATATCTTGACTGAAGCTATCACTCTCCTTAGCACGATCGCAATTGCCTAATCCCACCACAAAGATTCTTAGATTGATGTTAGAGAAAGATATGTTGCCTTTGATGAATATTCTGAGGTTGGTTTTTGTGCATATGGTAAAGACAGAAGTTGGGACGCACCTTGCATCCAATTTCTTGGCTCAGATATGTGAAAGTTTCCAACAAATAGGTGCGAAAGACAGAAAACGTGCAGAGCTGCTGAAACCCGATACAATGATCTTTAATCTTGTGCTTGATGGGTGTGTGAGGTTTAAATTAGCTTTCAAAGGTCAACAGATGATGGAATTGATGCCTCAAACTGGTGTTGTTGCTGATGCGCACTCTATCATCATTATTGCCCAAATTCATGAGATGAACTGGTCAAAGGGATGAGCTAAAGAAATACAAAGTTCATATTGATCAAGTTTTCGCCTCAGTTCGTTTGCCATTATCGACAGTTCTACGATAGTTTGCTTAGCTTGCATTTTAAGTTTAACGATCTTGACTGCCGCTGCCGAACTCATATGTGATATTTGCAGGTATGCGGAGTCTCTTCCTCTTAAGAGTGAAAAGAAGAACCCGCAAAAGCTCTTTCTTATTCCGATTGGATCTCATAATCTAAAGGCTGGGTTGAAGTTGCAGATTCAGCCTGAGCTGCTGCAGAGGATACTGTTCTAAAAGTGGAAAGTAAGCAAGAGCTTGTGACTTTTAGGAACAGGAAACTTGTCCTTAGTAATAGGGCTCTGGCAAAACTCATTAAAGGATTCAAAAGGGAAGGGAGTGTTAGTCAGCTTTCAAACCTTCTACTTCGAATTCAGAAAGAATCATGTTCTTTGAGAGGTACAGATTTGTGTTCTGATGTGGTTGAAGCTTGCATTCATTTAGGTTGGCTAGAATTCGCTCATGACATTTTGGATGATGTGGAAGCCTCCGGGGCTCCCGTTGGTTGTGCCACTTATATGTCACTCTTGACGTCATATTTTAAACGAAAGATGTTAAGGGAAGCAAAGGCTTTGCTTAAAAAATGAGAAAGTCTGGTGTGGCAATGGATTTACCTGACAAGATGGTTGTCATCGCATGTCTATCAGAGATAGCAAATGACAATTCCATCTTTACTAATTCATCAACCTTGACTGGTAAATCAGATCTAGTTTTGTGTTTTATTCAAGAAACAAGGAGTGAGAAGGAGTCGGTTCCTTCTATAATTTATGAATTCAATTCTTCCATTTACTTTTTCTGCAAAGCCAAGATGATCGAGGATTCTGTGAAGACATACAGAAGAATGCAAGAGTCAAAAATCCAACCAACTGTGGAAACTTTCACTAATCTGGTTTGCGGGTATTCTTCTCTCGGAATGTATCGGGACATTACAATCTTGTGGGGTGACATGAAGAGGAAAATGGAGTGTGGAAGTCTTTATGTAAACAGAGATTTGTACGAGTACTTGTTAATAAGCTTCCTTCGAGGCGGTTACTTTGAGAGAGTGATGGAGGTTATTAATTATATGATCAAGTATAATATGTTTGCAGACAAGTGGATGTACAGAACTGAGTTTCTAAAACTTCATAAGAATCTTTACAAGAACCTAAAGGCATCAGAGGCTACAACCGAGGCTCAAAGAAATCGGCTCCGATATGTTTTGGCATTCCGGAAATGGGCAGGCATTGATTGAACAAGGCAGCTTGAAGAAAACATGGGTTGTATAGACTTTTGGTGAAAATGGAAGATAGGAAGTTTGAAGAACAGCATGCCATGCACAGCTTAGACTTCAGGTGATCTGATTTTTGAACAAATGAAGTTTTAGGAGGTGCTGTCACATCAACTAGTGGGACCGTGGATCCACTCTGATTCTAAATGAAGCATCAGATATGACCATGAGGTCCATGACCAGTTCGATCAGAAGCACCGCTCATTGATTCGTGAGATATTATAGAAAAACAATTTTAATTTTGAGATCTCCTTTAATTCATGTCATCTTTACTAACCGCTAGCAAGTTATAAAGCAAACCATTCCTTACCAACTGCGCTAGCAAGTTATTAAGCAAACCATAAACGTGCGTTTTGTTAATGATAGAATGTATTTGATTCAATTTCAACTTTTTAAGTACTTGGAAGTAAATTTTTTAAGAAATAAAAAATCTCAGTTCCTTATAAAGCCAAATAATAATAATAATAATAATAAGTAAAATCTTCTTTGCTACCATCATTTATTTTTTCTTTCCAGGCAAACGTTCTAACACAAGTATTACTTGAATTCTGGCCTCTCACTTGTTTCAACCATGAGAAAAGACCATCATCTTCCCAAAAATTTTTATGTCGCTAATTCACCAATGGGTCAACAACTGATATGACACTTTAAATTACAAGCTTAGTTGTAGAAAACAGTTTTCAACATTTTTTTCCCCTAGTTATGGAGAAGAGCATAACAAGCTAACTTCCAATGTACGATCACTAATAAGGCAATTCCTTCAAAATTAGTACTTAATATTTACAACTATAAATTCTTTAAAAAAAGCTGTAGCAAACATATTAGGTAAAAAAAAAAAAACCTATAACAATACAAATCAATCTTGTTGCAGACTTGACTCTCTATGTACACATTAGAAAATTTGAATTATATGTTACTTGGTTAAAAAAAAAAAAAATCACTTCATGAAAAGGACAACTGCCACTGAAACTCTTATTCTATTGGATCTTTACTTTCTTCAATCTGGCCACTAGAGATTCTATAGACTTGTTTATTATTATGCTATCTGTCTGCTTGACCTCCCGAGACACCTCTCGCAATCTCTCAACCCCGCGACCCAAACTGGCAATGGATGGAGCAGCAGGAAGAGATTCAGCGACACACTCAATCCCATCACCATAAACGAGCAACCCTGAGCACGTCGCGGCACTACAAGCGAACGTTACCCACGGTAGGATAACTATTGGCCGGACCTGACGTTTCCTCATTATTTCATAGAATGACGTTCTCATGGCTGAGAGGCTGGTTTTCTCAGCTGAGGCTATAACACCATGGGCAATTGCCCGGATCTTCTCCGCAGAAGCAGTTGCTTTCAAAGCCGATGATGTTTTGACACCAGAAACAAGTTTTGTTGGACCAAGAGTTTTTCCCAGCGCCAATGTCATTGCTTTCTGTGTTTGAGTCAGGAAGATTTTTAGTGAAGCAGGGACATTGGAGGTTAAGACCTTCATAAAAGTTGATGCAGGCACAACTTTTGAGAGAGATGAAACTCCCAAAACTGCTGTTGCCCCCGCCCCCACCACCACCACAGGTTTACCAGTGAACAAAAGCTTTCGGTCTGCTTGATTTGGCATCTCTTCTTTACCTACCTCGCCTTCACTAAGCTGTCTAACCAAATCCTTAACCTCTGAAGGAACTGGATGGTCCCAGTGTTTCCTAAGACCTTCTAAGCTGCTGGCATCCACTACTGCAACTACGGTCTTGAACTTCTTAGTCTGGGCTCGAAGTGCTTGTGCCAAGAGAACCTGTGATTTTTCCTGAACCGAAAGCTCGGAGAACTCGGTTTTAGCAGTGTTTGGATCTCTTATTTTATTGATTGGCAGTCTACCAGCATTGTTCAGAGCAATTCTCAGCCCCTCAATTGCAATTCGGAAGGTATAAACCTCAGACACGATTTTGTTATCCACGGCTTCCCCCTTGTTCACATCATATAGCATCTTCTGAGCACGAGCTAGAGCCCTTCCAATTGATGGGAGATCCATGAATATGTTGTGGAGATCGACAAGCAACGGATAAACAGACTGAGCAAATGGTGGAGCTTCGTAATTTTCTTGTGGCTGAATTACCTCCGAGCCCTTTCCAGCCAATGACCTTGAAGGACGTAACCTTGATATTGACATCTCCATGTACGACGACAATAACTTCACCATTTGGGACTGCAAATCATTAGTCAAGAAAAGCCTCCTTGAACTCGATGTAACAGCCGAACCAAGAACTTTCTGTGGAACCAAACTACTAACAAATCCTTGGAACTTGTTCACAACATTGCTTTCACCTGACATATCATCATCTCCATCTCCACCGAGAGCTTTCAAAGACGGCGATTCGATCAGCAGGAATGACGAACCAACCTCTTGAGCCGCCTTCTTGGCTGCCAAAAGATGTCCATAAAAACTAACACCAAAAATCTCTCGCAAAACCAAATTGCCGGCAACACCCTCATACTTCTCCTTGCCAACCTTATCCAAAAAACATCTTCTGAGAACTTCAAATGACGAGGTGGGAAGTGGATTCTCAACACCATCTGCTAATTCATCCTCCTCAGCGAGTATTTCAGTCCCGTGAGAATGTCCCACCTGGGCAACCACAGCTTCAGGTCTAATCCCCCTGATCAAATACTTGACATCTGAAGCTGAACGCTCAGACAAACTCTGAGCAGAAATTATGTATATGACAGATTGGGTTTCTTGATCCTTGACTGCATAAACAAACTGTTTAGTGTGCTCTGGTATCGGAATTTTTCGAACTAATTCACGGGACGCTCTTAGGTCATCGAATTTAAGAGCCGAAAACGGCCAAATATTTTGCAGATTCCGGATAAATCCAAGTGCCATCAGCATCACAACAAGATCAAACAGCTTGTTCGGTTCCCACGAAAACCACAGAGGAAAGTACTACCAATTACGCGCAATGGTTTTCTATTGGGAAAATTGAATGCGAAAAGCACCTTCCAGATGAACAAGATTAAAGAGAACTTCAGGATTTCGCAGTCCCATACACCTTCTTTCTTCTTTTCTGAACAACCAAAAAAAAAAAAAAAAAAAGCCAAGAAAACCCCAATTCAAACCCTAAAGTTTCACTCTTCAGAATATTTTCAAAATCAGATATCTATTAATCAGAAATCGAACACGAAAAGCAGATCATTGCTTACCCAGAGGAACAGGACTAGACAAAATTCCAAAACTTCGAATACGATTTCGCAATCTGACACCTTCTATTCCTCCTTTATTCTTTTCCGATCAACCAGATGCAAAACGAAGCCAAAACCCGCCTTAAAACCTAGAACCCAAATACCATCAATGGCGTAGCGAATCACAAAAGAAGATCATTATAAAAAGCTTGAATCTTTATCCAGAATTAGAATCGTTGCTTTGCGGCGCACAAAACTTTCCCCAGGAAAGAGGAATACACAACAGAAAACTGGACACGTTTGCGATGGAGAGAGAAAAGTCCAATTAGAAGACAGAAGAGAGAGGGATTTTGGTCCTTTTCTGCTTGGGTTTTGTTGTCCTCTCTCCCTGCATAGAATTATCTGCCGCGCAGTCGATTTTTTATTCCTTTTCGTGTTGCATGATTCTAGCTAGGTAATGCCTACTACTAAAAAGTCTTATTTAGGAGATTTTTTTTTTAACGGTTGTATTTAATGTAATAGTTTAAAAGCTTTGATTCAACCTCATTATAATAGGAATTCTTTGACACAATCAGCAATAAAATTAAAATAAAAAACAATTTCAGAAAATTTTCAAAAAAACAGTCAGGGAGCCATTGGAAATATCATCGACCACGTTGAACCCACCTTTGCAAATGCGAGAGCCCTTCTCTCCGCAAACCCCACACCAACGGCGAGGCCTTGAACTAGCCGCGGTGGTCGCGACTGACCTTTGGAATCTACAGTGGTCATGATCGTGGCGATTCTGTCGTGAGAACTTGTGGCCCACCTTGGGTCGTGGCGATTTTGTCACATGCAAGATCAGAGGGGTTGCGGTCTTACTCACACCCTCTACGTCGGTGACAGATCGCAACAGTTAGCGTTTCGATTGTCCGTTCACAAGATGGTCGTCGAAGCAGGCCAGATTCCACCCCAACCGATTTGGGTCGTGATCGACTTTGCCGAGGAAGATCTCCGCCCACCCAAATAGTCGCAAGAGAAAAGGACAGATCTGCCCTTTTGGTTTTTTTTTTGAGAACTTTTAGTTTTAAGTTTTTTCAATTTTAGATTTTAATTGATTTGTTGTATTTGAGCTTATTTTACTCTTAATGAGCTTGTTTAATTTTAACCACCAGATAAAGATATGGTCAAAAAATAAGTCTTAAAGTAAGACTCTTTTAGAGAGTCTTACCACAACAATTATTTTTTATATAATATTTGTTAAAACACACGCCTGTACTATGTGGCCAATCTCAAATACTTAAAAGACATATTTATTTCTCCACACGTCTGTATAATTCTTAAATTATGTCGCCAATCTCAAATACTTAAAAAGCCATATCTTTATTTCTCCAAAAAAAAGGAGATATATTTATGAGAAAATTATTTTAGTAGAGACAAAGTAGACATCAAAATGTAATTTAATATAGTGCTTGTGAAAATGGACAAGATATTCAAGAAAAAAAGACAAAAAAAAGTAGAGAAGTGATGAGGAAAAAATAGATGATCAAAAGATATAAATATAAAAGAAGAAAGGACTAAAAAATTTAAAGGAAAAAAGCCAAAAAATGAAACATTTTGTCATTTGAAATCAGATCTATTTGAAAAACGATTATCATTATATATATTTATATACTTAAGAGTGTATGAAAAAAACTTTAGATAGGAACATTCAACATGAAATTATTTTAGTAGAATAATTAGGGAAAAAATATTTATAAGAAAGAGTAAAAAAATAATAATAATAAGGATAGATAGCAGAAAACGACAAAGAATGAAAGATCCACCACTTGTTGTGTGGCACGTGCAGCGAAAAAGTAAACCAAAAATGTGCATATTTGCAAGCCTAGACTGGACTACGAACGGGAAGTAGTGCCATAGGGGAGCATGGCTAGGGCTGTTAATTTTGGGCATGGTATGATAGCATAATACAAAAATAACATATGATCAACAGATTTGGATGAGTACATTTATTATTGTGGTCAAAACAGCCTGAATTCATCTCAACTCATTTAACTCACTTAACACATTTACATACTTAGTAGTATTATCTATATACTTTGTGTCTAGATATTTTTGCGTTTTTGTTAATTTTTATATTTAGAGAATTTATATCCTTGTTGTTACATGCTTGCTTGATTTATCTATAATTCAAAACTGGTCAATTAATGTTAATTTTTATTTAATTCCAAATAAAAATTAAAAATTTTCTAACTAATTGGGTCATAATCATGCCATAAACGGGTCGTCATGGTCCGCTTAATGAACGTATTCAAGTGCTATGTCGTTATTACCCATGGATGTGTTTCGTGTTTATATTTGGATTCCTAGCATGTTTATTAATTATGAAGTGTTTGTATTTACACTAATATGTCGTGCTATAATTATGTCGGCCGAAACATGACAAGTGAACACGACTTGCCAACCTTAATTGTGGCTAACTTTTAATGATTTATTTGTGTATTGAGCAATAAATTAAAAGAAACTTCTCCGATGAGAACTCCTACTAATAATGCATGTTTTGAAACCTATATCTAATTAATTTTTATTTTCTACATATTTAACGACGGAAAGAAATATCGATCAATAAGAAATACTTTTCCATCCCACCAAAGAAATTGTCATTTCTAAAATACTATATAGATTCTCTTTCTTTTTTTAGCCCCTATTTTTTGGATTAAAAAAAGTGCTCCAAAGGACCATATTAGACATTTGACAAAAAGTGCCCTTACCAAACAAAATATATTCAATAGATGTATTCTCACAGGCCCAAAAAAGGAATTTTATAAATATCGGACATTTGATCCAACACCCCTAACATGCGAATACAATAGGGGAAACCATAATATGTATTACTTTAAAACTTTCACTTTCTAATTTTACGTGTTTATTTAATTTTTCAAAAAGGCAACCACAACAACCATAGCATAAAGTAGCAAATTGAAGGCCAAACGGCAAAGTTTAAGACAGAGGTTTCCCCTGACAGCGGCAGGCTAAATCCCCACACACTTGTCGTTGCCGTCTTCACCGACTTGGGGCAAAGAAAGAGGCGCTTGTGACTCGGAGTCTATTTCACGTAACTTTTACTTGCGCTTTTAATAAGTGAAAAAAAAGAGTAAAAATTATAGTTTTTTAATAAGTGTTTGAAACTATATTTTTTAAAAAATTTAATAGGTCAAAATAATTTTAATTATTTTTAAAAGTTTTAAAGATGTTATGTTTAAGCTTATAATAGATTATCGATACTTTTAAGTCTATTTTAGAAAAATTTTTGCTTTTTAAAAGTGTTTCCTGTCAAAAATCCCGAGAAGAAAAATAACGGCCACAAGTGAAAAAGTGAGGTAAGGTGAGGAGAGAAGTTGCCAAACTGGAAGCGAATGAGGTGGGTTGAGTTATTAGGCGAAGGCGAGGTGATTGGGAGAAGCATGAATATGGTAAAACAGAGCCTGATCCAAGTTGTTTGGCGGGCATTAATGTAAAAATGAAAAGGATCCCAATTATCCCAAGGATTGGGAAGAGCAGCTTCGGATTGGGACTTAGAGCAAGTTTATGAAAATTGGTATAACGTGTCTCATGTCGAACTGCCTCCTGCTTCTCACCAAGCACAGATAGCAAGAATTGGTTGCAATACTCATCCTAAGAGCCAATAAAATGACGATGAGCTTGAGAAATTGAAAAGGGGCTTTTCTTTCCTATAGAAAAGGGGGGAGAGACGGGGAAGAAAAAAGAGAAACAGAGGCGTCTGGACTCTTGTGAGTTGTGTTTAAGGGTCAGGTATGAGGTATGAGTTGTGTTTTAGTGTTCGTCACCAAGTACTTCAACGTAATTTGCCGACTTATTAAGCTAATAAAAACAGCCCCCAAAGATTAGCCAATCCTTTCTTTTTTTTTTTTGAAAATACTACAGTAAGACTCGTTAAAAGTTGTCATCAATAAGAACTTTTTTTGTCCATTCGATCTTGATCAAGTGGTTTAACATAAACAAGTTTATCTTAAGTTTAATGAAGTAATGCACACCAAATTATCAAAAACTAAAAAATGAAAATTCTAAAAAAGGAGTAGATCTGTCGCTTGGGTCCGTCGCCAATATTCAACGACCCCCTCGCCGCCTTCAATCTCCCCTGCCTCCTCCACCCCAATCCTGACTCCGCCAATCTTAGCTACCACTCCTACTTCCTCCTTTAGGAATCCTCCGACTCCATTGGCCTCTCCGGCCTCCTCGTCCTCCGCCAAGCCTTTGGGTTTCTTTAACTCTGTCTCTCCCTCTCTTGAATTTTTCTAGTTCATTTGGTCGAAATCGAATCGATCATTGATTTGAGGGATTTCTTCTTCTTCTTTTATTAGGGCGAGATGTTCTGTAGGGATGACGCCTTCTCCCTCACCCCCTCCCCCACTGTCGACGCTCACAGAAATCTTAGGTCACGAACCACGATTTCTTCATTAACCATGGCGCCTTCGTTGCTCCATCACTTGGGTCGAGTTTGTCGCTCTGTCGGGGTCCTGCGTCACAAGATCTCGATCGCGATCGACTGTGGGAGGTGATTCAAAGCGAGTTCAAAGTGGGTTGGGTCTTTTTTGGTGGATTCGACAAAGGGGTAGAAGAGGGACATGAAGGGGACTTGGCGACGCTCTCGACCATGGCAGGAATGAGCCTACCAAAGGTGTTCTTTGGGAAGGGGAGGGAGACGGTGGTGGCGGAGGTGTCAGAAGGGAGTTTTTCTTATTCTTTTTTTTATTGTTTGTTATTTTGAAAATGAAAAAAAAAATGATAAGATGAGGTGTGTTTATTTTTGTTTTTATATGACTTAAATTTTGAACCATTAGATTTCAATCAACGGCTAAAAATAAGGTCTTATCGATAAAAATTTTGAGTGGATCTTATCGTAACATTCTCTCTTTTTCTGAAAAAAAGATTCAGCAGCTGAAATCGGCATCACTTTACGAATCTACTAATACTGTAGGTGCAAAGATCTTGGCCCTACGGCTTCATCAAGTAACAAGCGAGACACAAAGTCTGCAGGTACTATTATAAGAATTACCGAACCTATTAAATTATTTGCCCTATCTAATTAATTCCTTTCTTTACGTATGCGGTAATCTTGACGATAATTATAAATCAGGAAAACAAACAGGTGGTCAGAGAGAAGCCAATATAGTACTAGGGTTGATCCCGCTCCGATTTTTTTTTTTTTAACCTCTATCTATGTTTACCGAAAGGGATTTATTTTCTATTTTTTGTTTATTCAAAGAACTGTACCTTTGTTTTTAGTTTTAGATCCTATCACATATATACTTTCGAATTAAAATTAATAGGC
This sequence comes from Artocarpus heterophyllus, assembly GCA_025403435.1. NCBI lineage: Eukaryota > Viridiplantae > Streptophyta > Magnoliopsida > Rosales > Moraceae > Artocarpus > Artocarpus heterophyllus. The sequence continues at coordinate 267,714 of JAJQZP010000438.1, forward strand.
AAATATATATTTTACCGTTGTCAACTTTTAATTCTAACATTTAAAATGATCAATTATTAATGATTAAAAAAACTAAACCTTTTAAAATTTAAGAGAAAAGAAACACAAAAACACACAAAAACCTATTTTTAGGGTATTCTAGAAGGTCAAAACCATTAATTTAAATATTTTATTTTTAATTTTTAAAATTTATCTTATTTTTCTATTTAAGAGTATAATGAGCATAATATTAGATCAAAGTTAAGGGCTGATGAGGCAAAAATATGAATTTATTTATGAAGGTATATATTTGATGAGATAAAAAACAAAAGTATATTATTTGAATGAACCTCAACTATAAAATATATAAAAAAATAACTCTTACCCTAAAACTACAGACAGCCCCCCTCAAAACTAACATTTATTCTTTTATCTCTCAAAAAAATTAATAAAGGAGGATTTAAGCAAATAGAATTTTTACACTAAATAATTGAAGTAAATGACATGTTTTAAAAATATATTTTATCGTAAAATACACTCAATTATAAAAGAAGCCCAATTGCTTTAAAAGCCTAATATGCCTATAATTTTGAGTAAATTAGATAATACATCACTTTTTTACTACCACTCTTATGTTTTACTATTTTTTTCTTTTCCTTTGATTTATACCGTTTCTCCTAGTCTAAAAGGCCAAAATACTTTTAAATAATACATATTTGTCTAACCGTAGCTCAAAATATTTGGGATCAATTTTGTTTTTATATTCTTTAGAAATACTATATTTTAAACTTCTCATACAAGTAACAATATTCAAAAACATTACCACAAAAGCTGCATTTATCAAATTGATCATTATTTTAGACGAATTTTTGTAAATATTATCTTTTCAAACTTAATAATTACTTTTTATAAATGCCATACATGTTTAAGTATGGTACAACTTAAACATGAAATATGAGAAATCGTATGGTACAACTTCTTTTAAGTATGGTATGAATAAAAACATTTTTCAATGTGTAGCATAACATATAATTTTTTCTTAATTAAAAGGTTTTGGGAGGAAATAGGCCAATCTAGAGAGGTGATAAAAATTGACAGTATAAGTTTAATAAAAATTAGTAAATAGCGTTTTGTTTGCAAATCTATATTTACTACGATAGAAAATACCAAAAATACTGTACTTAAGCACTATACAGACAAATTCCTCCCCTCTTTTTCTTTCCTTCTCACTCCCTTTCTTCCTCTTTCATCTTCGAAAGCAACCTGCAATCTCTCTCCCCCTCTCCCTTTCTCTCTCTTCTTTGTTGTTCTAGTGCCTTTCCTGGTCATTGGGATTTAATGAGTATTCTTTTCCTTTGATCCAAAGTTCTCTACCACTACTACAAATAGATATTAAGATGATGGTTCAAAATTGTCATTAAAAGATAATATCGGGTTTTTAATCCCGGTCTAATACACATGTAAAACACCATGAACGTCCATAAATGGCATATCAGACAACTATTTCTACAAAAGACATCATCTAAAATGTTATTTTTTATGACAGTTTTTGTAGAAATTATCGTTAAAAGCATTAAATATTGAAAATAAAAATATTTTCTTATAAACTTTTCTTTTCAAAGTATAATTTTTTCAAATATTATTCATAAATTTGTGTCACCTTTTTTTGCTAAACTTGTTTCATATCTAATTAAACAACACATAACAATTTTCAACAACATATTTTACACATTCTCTGTCTTATATAATCAATATATATATATATATATATATATATTAAATATTTTCAAAGCTGTAGACAAAGTTTCTATATAAAATTTAGCAACAAAAAAAGTGCTTAATTAATACAAAGGAAAACTTTAAATCAAAAGAAAAAAAATTAAATTCAAAGAAGGAAATATCTAAAGATTCTAAAACTGCCTAAATTTTGGTGCTCAAGGTGGTAGCGGTAACAGCGACAATGGTTTGACGAAGAGTCATAGTGGCCGACAATTCAAGGACATGGTTATGAGAACTGTAAAGGCAGTAGTGGGGAGTATAAGGGGTAGAAAAGATGAAAGGGGGATTTTTGAGAAAATTGTAAGTGTTGGGATTTATAGAGGGAACTTGGAGAGAGATAAGGAGAAAATTAGGATGTGAGGAAGAGAGAGATAGAGGAAACTTAGAGAAAGAAAGGGATATGAGAGAAGAATTTTACAGTTTGTAAATTAGATAAGAGTAAGATGGAAGAGAGTGTCCAAAGTACAAGAAGGAGATAGGAAAGCTTGAAATTTTTAGAAGAAAGAATGAGCATGAAAAAATTCTGCCTATTTTTTTTGTTTGTTTTCTTCTTAATTTTTAACATTAAATGATAGTTTCTTGAAAATCGTTGTCTTATATGTGCGTAATTTCCAAAACACAAAAATACCATGTCTCATTTTTTTTAACACATAAGATGGTATTTTCTGGAAAATGTCCTTAAATAGGTGTTGTTTAATCTTCTATTTCTAGTAGTGTGCGTATATGTAGCTGCCTTGAAATTTTTATGTTGAATTTCGATTGATCAAACAAGTTGAAACTTCATGAGACTTTATTTTTGTGCAAATTATAGTTACGACACACAGGTAGAAACAAACAAGTGAGAAAAAAAAAAAAAAAAGAGTTGTCATTCAGAGAGAGAGAGGGAGGACTTCTGAGAGACAGATCAGAGAGCAGGGACTTGGGAGTGGGGGGGAACAAAGATATGTTTGAAGGCAAAATTAGAATGTTATAATTGATGATTGCAACATGTCTTATTTATTTTCATTGCTTTAAAATATATAATCTACTTTAAATGGTTAAACAAAAAGGCTTATAAGGTACAATTTTCCTTAATTTTATTACCCAATGTAATGTTTTATTGTATTACTTTTCTGAATTCATAATTGTTATAAATTTTTTGTGGTCTAACTCTCATATATTATAAGTATTACATTAAAAAACATATTTATATTTATTATCATTATTGAAAATGAGGTTTGTTTATTTAAAAACATGACACACAAAATTTCACAATTTATATGTTTATTTATCCAAATATATATATGTATATATATATATTTGTCATCTTCTGTTCTTGCCATGAATTGCCTTCCAATATGAGTAAATAAGTAAGGTTCCTTGAAGCTCGCCTGATTCAAATACCTTTCTTTTTAACTTTTTCCCACCCTGTTCTCTTTCCAATGTTTTCCATGTGCTTGGATTAGATAAAAACCATCTTTTAGCCATTTCTTAAAAATTTACAATTACTATGGCGCTTTCTTTTACTACTACAAATAGGAGATTAGATGACGTCTATTTTATGATGTTTTATAAAAAACCGTCATCTTATGCTTAAAGAACACAAGACAGAAATTTTTATGTTTTGAAAATTTCGACGTGCACTTTAGACGATAGATTTTAGAAAACCATCATCTAATGTCTTAGATTAGATGACAATTTTTTTAAAAAATCATCATTTAATATCAACTATTTTTTAAAAAAAAAGGTGGATTTTTTCTTATTCATTTTTTTGCCAAAAAATTTCAAAGTTTCTCATCATCTTCTTAAATTCAAAGACTCTTTTCGATTTTACTCCATCAAATTTACAAACTCTAAAGTTTTTCTCTTAAATCCCTCAATTTTTCTCTAAGTTTTCTCCATCTCCCTCTTTCTACTATTTCTTCCTCATCTTCTAACTCTTTATCTAAATTTGTTCTATTCTCCCACTCTCTCTTTCATCTCTTATACTCCTCACCTCCTCAATCCTCATCTGTGACGCTGTTATTCATCGGTGAACCATTGTTTTTGTAGCCGCCGCTATCTTCACCTCTGTCTTGAGCATTAAAATTTAGGTACATTTAGAATCTTTTAAAATATCCTTCATTTGAACTTACGTTTTTTTTTTCAAATTTTGGGTTTTCCTTTGTATTTGGTTAAGTATTTATTGCTGCCACCATTGTTGTTGTTGTTGTTATATTTTATAGACAAACTTTGGTTGTGATTTTTGAAATATTTAAGTTATATGAATATTTATTATGTATGTCTTTGAAAATTGTTACGTATTTTTTTCTATGTTGGATATGAATCAAGTTTATCAAAAAAGATGACATAAATTTTGTAAATAATAATTGAAATTATTCTTTGAAAAGAAATTATTTTGACGATTTTTTTAATTTTTCAAGGCTTTTAACGATGGTTTTTTTTTTAATTAAACCATTGTCTAAAGTGTACATTAGGCAACGGTTTTAGTAAAAAGTGTCGTCTAATGTGCTCTCCTGGTATTTCATGTGCACAAGTATCGTATAATATCTACTATATATTACGACTGTATATTAGACGACCGTTTGTCTAACCGTCATCTTATCTTTAGACGACGGTAACCATCTGTAACGCCCCTATATGGGGGTTAACAGTTTTTAATGAGATAAAATAAAAATAAATAATAAAAGTAAAACCTTAAAGATTAAAATTTGCCCGGGACTTAAATGAAAACTCTCAACTCAAAAATAAAAATATAAACGACAAATAAACCACAGTTTTAATGTAGCACCTTAAATTTAATAATATAAACTGTTGTCATCATCATTTTAACCCTCAACACATTGTAATACAGTCACAGAAAGTAACAATTGATGCTTACATTATCATGAAGAACATTCTCAACAATTGAACAGTCCCAATGTAATATAGTTACATCGCTTCCTCAACTATATTTCTCGTAGCCACCTCACACTTAGTGAGTCCTGAAAAGATATAAACATAAGGGTATGAGCAACACTATGCTCAGTAGAGAAAGCCATTACTCACCTTTATCATTACCACATTAAAATCTGCATGGTTAGTAAGTCACATCATATTCCAGATTATGAGGTTTATTATGATCACATCTTATGGATACCGTAGTTAATCATTACCAAGTGTCATAATTACACATTTATACAAATATTACCAATCATCATTGTTCCTAGGTATCCATGTTAAATTGAGTATCACTCAACTCATCGAAACTCAAATGGGCGCACTTGATCACCCTATAAACATTCCAAGGGTGTTCCGGTGAGGGGACATCAAGCCCCGAGTCCTCACCAAATCGATTCCTGTACAGTGTGTTCTGGGACTTTCAACCCAAGGAAGCGTCATCGCCTTCCCCCTATTTTACCTTTTAGGGTATTCATGCCCAAGGACGTAACCGTCGCCCTCTTCATGTCTCACAATTTCTCTATATTGAATCATTATCAATAGAGTTAGTTTTCCTAACCATGCTTCTCAATTTATAACATGTGTCAATTCATTATGTTCCTCGCCGTACAATACAAGACGAGTCCATGTCATAGTTTCATATGTGATAATCATATAATATCAGTTCAACATAGATATATATATATATTGCGGCAAAACAATCAATTTTAATTCTATAAAAACCTCACAAAAGATGAGTAATAGAATCCCTACCTTTTAAGCTTATCAACAGTCTCTTAATCCTGGAATCAATTAACGTTAGCTCCATACTCCCTTGATCCTAAGGCGTGCATAAGGACAATTAAAACTAAAGCACAACATACAACTACATTCATAAAATTTATTTTAATTTAATCTTAGAATTTCAAGAAATAACCACTGCCCATAGAGGTATTATAAAGTTTAACAATATAAATTTTCTGTCTAGGGCATATACACTTAGACTTCATACATATGCTCCAAAATAGCAACAAACATATACTTAGGTTTAAGAACGCAAATTTGAATAATCCTTTAGTATAAAAGAAAATTTATAAATGAAAGACTAAATTTGTTCATAAGATTCTAACCTCGGATTATGGTTAGTTGGAAGCTTGAAATGGCTTCAAAACAGGTTCCTTTACTTCGGTATGACTGAAATTCTTGCTCAAATGGAGGTGATGGTGGCTGATTTTTATGGCTGCCTTGAAGAAGTTCTCTAAGTATTTTGCTTCAGCAAAGAAATGAGAAGAAGAGTGTGGGAACCGTGGAAGAAAAAGGAAGAAAAGATGAAGTCTTTGAAAAGAAGTGATAGAAACAATTATAGAGGAGACATGTTGAAGCATGTCACGGAGGAAATAAAGAAAATGAGGGTCAAGAGTAGTTGGAAAATATATCCTTATGTCTCATCTAAAGACTTTAACACACATAATGCCAATATGACATTTTTGAGATTTATTAGAAGTTCTAAGGCTTTTTAGTAATCATACTAAATAAATATAGGAGAATTTTAGAAAATTTAAAAATAGATAAAAATAAATATTATAAAATAAATTTAAATGAAGCAATTTTTTTTTATACATTAAAAATTAATTTAATTACCTCAATACCCGTTAGGAGAATAACGGGTGTCACAGCTCTACCCCCCTTAAAGAAATTTCGTCCTCGAAATTTCAATTCTAGCAATACTAGTAAAAATTTTAATTCCATTATGATTCCAATTCCGAGTCTAAACCGTTAATGTTGTTTGTCCTCCAAATTTAAATTATCGTATCTCCACTCATTTACTTGCATAATAAATCTTACTCCTAAATCCCTCAATGAGAGTATTTTTGACAAGTTTCAACTTGTAACACCGTATAATAGTCTAAGAATCTGATCAGGCATACATATTGACCATATCATGATTCCAGTCCTTCATTGTCCATGGACTGTGATTTACAATCACATTTAAGGAGATTGCCAGAGAAATTTTATATACTTCATCTTTAGGTTCCTTTTCCTTTTTGAGTAAGGAAAAGTCAAATATATTTGATTTCATACCTCAACTAATAAACTAAAACATAATCATAAAACATATATCACAAACGCTTTTATTCAAAACTATACATTAAACTTACTCATAGAGATATTAAACGGAATCTCAGAGTTGCAAACATACCCGACATATTTTTCATTAAACAGCTATCCTCATGACACAAACATTCAATCCAAATAATATACTCATATTTCATATGGAATATCCCCATAACTGACTCTGGTACTTCCACATAATATTAACAGAATATTACACATTACAAACATAATACGGATACGTTTCGAGAGTACAAGGCACTCCGTATACCAGCTATCCATATCATGCATGCTTAGAGGATACAAAAACATCGATAAACAAAAGATCGGACCTTAAGAAGGATGCGTTTCGAGAGCATCAAGTACTCTGTATCCAGCCATCCCGGCATTAGGCTCAATGAATCTAAAAGATTTAACAACGACGTACCACAAGAAACATAGAATACAAGGTAAACGGTTATTCGTAACACACGAAATACGGACACACATGCCTACATGCCAAAGATAAAACAAAAAGATTACAGATGGAGATTCAAATCAATTGGCCGCTCCCGGCTTTCCCTTTCCCATTCAAGCTTGGATGTTGCAGTGTCGGATTCTGGATGTATGATTTGCATTTTATCAATTCCTCAGCTGTTGAAGCAGTGACAAAGATTTGTCTCTCCGATTCTGTAGTGATGTTTTCTTCCACAGCGTAATCTAGAAATTTCAAAAGACCGTCATAAAAACCCTTTACGTTCAGCAGACCCAAAGGTTTGGAATAAAAGCCCAACAATTGCCCACAAGCAACTACAAATATTTCCTCAAGAGTACCTAGACCACCAGGTAATGCTATAAAAGCATCAGAATTATAGATTATGTCTTTAAAATTTTTAGGGATACTCCTGACTCCTTCTCCCTTACCTATGGCTTCCTTACAAAGGTTTCCTTCAACTGGAATATGAGGCCAAATTCTTACATCAGTAGCGTCGCTAGACCTAGCTGCTAGTGCCATATTTACCATCATTTTTATACTACCACCCCCATAGATTATGTTAATCTTCTTGTGTGCTAGGACTTGCCCTAAGTGATTTGCAGCTTCTAAATAAGCTTTATCTTTTCCAAAGCTGGAACCACAAAAGACACAGACATTCTTTATTTTCTTCGTGGACTGGGAGGTAGACATATTTGGTTTATAGAAGTGGTTGCTTAATGTCTGCTCCACTTAGACTTCGGGTTCTACATGAGATTTTAAAGATGAGAAATATACAAAAAGGGCTAAAGAGATAGACGAGTAGGTAATGAAAAGGTAATCCAAAGATTTAAACAAAATCTTGTGCGGATAAGAAAGTAAGATAAGGTGATTGATAGTTTATAGAAAATCTGATTCACTTTTGAAAAAGATTAGACTCTAATTGTATAACTTTTGACAATTGAGAACAATTCGACAGAAGACCCTCATGATACAACTGTAGACTTTTTGACAAATATACACCAAGTCTAGAAATTTAATATAAACGACAAATACTGTAGAACTTTTGAAATTTGAGACACAAATCTTGAAATATCTGGATAAGCTTTTCAAAATTCAAACATATTACTGTACTGTATGTGACGTGTCTGATAAGATAATATATTTTATTATATATATATTTAAGAAAATCATAAATTAAATAAGATATTAACACTTACTGTATCAATCTAATAATCACAATTATTTCAAACACAAAAGCAAATATTCTGAGTAAAAGAAAAACACAAACTGTTGAACATCAGCTAAAACTGCTTCAAATAAGTAAAGACTAAATAACCTTTATAGAGTGATGACTTATTCCCCATCCAGTTTTCTTATGGCTTGGCAAACAGGATCTAGAAATACCATATTCCTAAGGCGTTGTCTTTCTGTATAAAATTTAGGCCAAAGTTTAAAAATAGCTCCTTGAACATATCCACTAGGGTGACCGTGGAGAGGAGGATGGATACTATCCAAGTTCTCCTTTGAAAGTCCATTCTTACAAAACCTTATTTTATCCTCTCTAGTCGTAGACATATAACCAGGTGAAGTACATTTACCGTTACAATTTTGTCTTCCACATTTGTTACAAGTGACCACGATGGCACGAGCTCTTCTTTTCATTGCACTACGACTGGTACCTGTTCCTGGTAAACCGACATCTTGACTAAAGTCACTCGGACGGATTTTCCCCTCTATTAACATTCTCACATCACAAGGGATACCAAAACGCATAAGAATCCACAACCGAGTAATTCTAGCCTTGTATTTCTTTCTAAGAATCTTTTGGGAGA